>SSNP01000028.1:255912-333979 GCA_006937955.1 Pachypanchax playfairii
AAAAAAAAAAAAAAAAAAAAAAAAAAAAAAAATTGATACACTTGATGTATCAGCGTCGGAATTAAACTGGACTCCAAACAGTCCGCCTCCTTATATTTTTTTCCTTCTCTTTGAATTCTTGCTTGTATGTTCTCTCAATGTAAGTCGCTTTGGATAAAAGCGTCTGCTAAATGACAGTAGTAGTAGTAGTAGTAGTAGTAGTTGCTTTCAAGTCTGACATGTTTATGCTGCTTCTATTATGTAGCATAAAACTGCACAGAAAAATAGAAAAAGACTGCAAAAATATGGTGACAAGGATTATTACTTTTATCTTAGATCATTACTAAGCATTTGATTTTTACTCACAATCATTCACAGATATATTTTTCCTCTTTTTTTTTGCTACAGCTAAAGAGAACCAGAGGAGATTCCTGTCAGTATATGATGCTGTATCTCTTTGGATTCTCTTTGTACTCTTGTTTTAAAACTTGCATCATGGCTGTAGCCTTCTTTTTAATTATGAATTTAAACACACACCCCCCCCCACTCCCAAAAAAAAAAGAAAACCCATTGCCATGTTGAAAGAAAGAAATATCTCTCAATAGAAGACAGAGGAGACAAGAAGAAAAAAAGAGAGAAAGGGGAAAAATTAGAAAAGAAGTATAATTAAATATAGAAAGAAAACACAAAGTATCTGCGGAGACACAAAAACAAGAAAAGAGAACACGACAGCAGCAGACATCCATGCTAAGAAAAACTGAAAATGTTACATAAACACACATCTAAATGACAATAAACCTAGTTAAACATTGTGTTTTAGTGGTGTCACAGCCAGATTTAAAATATGCAAACACCTGAGTTTTTAAAGACTTTTCACATATTTTTTATAGACTTTTTAATTGTTATTTTTCTGTAACACTTTTTTCCCGATTGTTGCTGCACTTCATATCTATTAGACATGAGTCGGCATGATGTAATTCCAAAGTTTGATGACATTAAAACTAGAAATAAAATTCCATCTATTTGCCTCTATTTATAAATAAACATTATATTATTATTGTTAGAATAATAGTATATACATTATTATAATAATACTGATAACTACATTATTTGGTGTAATGATTTACAGATGCGCAGTGTTTTAATGAATAATATTTATTTTGAGGAACGAGGATGAACACGTGCATGTGGCGACAGCCACTGTTTAAAATTAGCATCAGATAATTCATCTTCCAACTTTTTCATCAACTATTGACACTTTTGTTTATATTAAAATTTCTGAAAATTTTGAGAATTTTTCTAGTCTGAAGTTTTTAAAGGTATTGGGATGCTTTTATAAACTATGTACAGCAAAGTGGAATGCCTAAACAAAACAGTATAAGGAACAGCAGATATATGTAGTTACAGTTTTAAAGTAAATGTACATGTTGAGTAGAATATTGCTTCCTTTCTAATTGGCTGTTCTTTATACAGTTTGGATCCTGACAAGCTGATGTTATCTAGTTAATTAGCCTGGTTAATATACCCTCTCTAGAAAGCTGCACTGACTGTTTCATTACAATAAATGATGTGTCAATTCTTAATTGACAAGTCACGAATGACTTGGTTTTCAGCTAAAACTATAAGAAAACAAAACAACTCTTTTTTTTTTTTTAAGATATTGTCTTTTGTTTTTTGTTTTTTTTTACATTCAGGGGAATTCCTTATAAACAGTAACAGGTCACTGCAGCTTGCAGCAACATGTGGGGGAGTGCACGGTAATGTGTCCAGGGGGTAAAAAACCAACATCTATGCTGGTTCTGCCTCGTTAAATAGCCCAAACTTATCATGTACACATGTTCAAGGTCATTTATCAAAAGTCAATAATTACTTAATAACTTCAAGCAGTTCACTGCACCAACATTACTTGTTTAGAATCATCTGTGCACATTCTAAAATGGCCGTTGTTTGTGTGCATGTGGGCATCACTGGTGACGTTAACGTTGGAGTCAGGGAAGCCTGTTTTCTGTGTGCTGACAGTGTATTAAAGAGCCACTGACTGGAAGATTTGGAGGGCAAAGGGAACACATGCAGCAGGATTCCTTGTGTACAGAGGGATTTTGTTCTCTAGGGGAAGCTGGTGATTGCAAGATCAGGAAATTTTCCGAAAGTGCTGAAGTAGAGATGGAAATTCTATGTGCATTTGGAAAATCCCCAGCCATTAAAATCTAATGTAAACAGCATATCTAACAACATTTACTGCAGCAGTCTGTCCTGATGAGCCTGAGTTTCAGTCGGGGGTGGAGGAACAGCTCAACACTAAGCTTTGCATTAGATCACTGTACACCATGTTAAACCCACAAGACACGTCATTCTGATTCATTTCCCACTTTTACTTGCAAACAGACGCGTGTAAAGATAAAGAGACAGTGTTGGACATAGAAGACACATGAATTAGATGATCAGCATTGTCCACCATAAATGTCTTGCTGGTGATCTGAAGCCTCTTTATATAAATACAATATAATTATTTCTATGAGAGAAGACGTTATTTCTTCATGAAGATGTTAAACATGTTTGTTGAACATGGTGGCGGTCTGGAGGAAGAAACTGGTCTTGTGTCTTGTGTTTTTGGTCTACAGTGATCTGTAGCACAGTCCTCAGGGGAGAAAAGAGGTGAGATCCTGAGAAGGTCCCACTGATGCTGCCTGCACCTTTCCTGACTCTGCAGGAGTCCAGGTCCACTATGGAGGAGTCCAGGTCCTGGATAGAGGAGTCCAGGTACTCGATGGAGGTGTTCAGGTCCTGGATGGAGGAGCTGGTCCTGGATGGAGGAGTTCAGGTCCTGGATGGAGGAGTTGGTCCTGGATGGAGGAGCTGGTCCTGGATGGAGGAGTTCAGGTCCTGGATGGAGGAGTTCAGGTCCTGGATGGAGGAGTTCAGGTCCTGGATGGAGGAGTTCAGGTCCTGGATGTAGGAGTCAAGGTCCAGGATTGAGGAGTCCAGGTCCAGGATGGAGGAGTTCAGGTCCTGGATGGAGGAGTTCAGGTCCTGGATGGAGTTCAGGTTCTGGATGAAGGAGTCCAGGTCCAGGATTGAGGAGTCCAGGTCCTGGATTGAGGAGTTCAGGTCCTGGATGGAGGAGTTCAGGTCCTGGATGGAGGAGTTCAGGTCCTGGATGGAGGAGTCCAGGTCCTGGATGGAGGAGTTCAGGTCCTGGATGGAGGAGTTTAGGTCCTGGATGGAGGAGTTCAGGTCCTGGATGGAGTTCAGGTTCTAGATGAAGGAGTCCAGGTCCAGGATTGAGGAGTCCAGGTCCTGGATTGAGGAGTTCAGGTCCTGGATGGAGGAGTTCAGGTCCTGGATGGAGGAGTTCAGGTCCTGGATGGAGGTGTTCAGGTCCTGGATGTAGGAGTCAAGGTCCAGGATTGAGGAGTCCAGGTCCAGGATGGAGGAGTTCAGGTCCTGGATGGAGGAGTCCAGGTCCTGGATGGAGGAGTTCAGGTCCTGAATGGAGTTCAGGTTCTGGATGAAGGAGTCCAGGTCCAGGATTGAGGAGTCCAGGTCCTGGATGGAGGAGTTCAGGTCCTGAATGGAGTTCAGGTTCTGGATGAAGGAGTCCAGGTCCAGGATTGAGGAGTTCAGGTCCTGGATGAAGGAGTATCTAAACCAACTTTGCTATCAACCATGAATTCATTTAATAATAACCATATAGGAAATCTTTACCATGGAAACAATTAGAGTTAAAACTAATAGCTGTTTCTTGTACTTTGTTATAGCTTCAGCTGCTATTGTGCAGTTCTGCAGTGTTCCAATGTTTGTGTTTGTTTGTTTTTTGGCTGCATCATTTTGTAGCCGTACTGCAGAAAAAGGTCATTAATCTGGTTTGTGTGATGCTGACATACAAATCTGAGAATTATATCTGATTCAGTTCATAAATTCTACTGATCAAAAGAAAGGAACATTTTCTATTATATTGTTTAATTTTGTTTACATTAATTTGTTAACCATGGACTCTGGATAAAACTTATAAATAATGCATTTAATTGTTAAAAGAACATTGGATTGATTTTTATTATCAATAAATGTCTTGCTCTAACTCCAATAACAAATGTATTTCTTTTTTTTCTCAAGCATTGACTTATTAAAATTGTTACCTCGTGTGTTACTGTTGCTCTGATGTGGCACTTTTAATTCAGTGGTTGATCCTTACTATAGTTTGACAGTATAGACATGCTGTAACTTTAGAATACAACATTTTGATATAGCTGTTTTCCTATCAAAGGAAGAAACAGATCCACTTTCAAAAATTGGCTTTAATTTTTTGAAAGTGTATTTTCTTATTTTGTCATCACTTTTATTTTGGAATACACTTGTTATACAAGCAGTCACTCATGACAAAAATCAATATTAGGTGACAATAAATATCAGAACATAAAGTCTTATGATTTGTGTTTTTCTGTAAGATTTCTAATGGGGGGGTATTTCCACCATGACCAGAACAACAGCTCATGTAATGTCAATAAAATGGTGGAAAAAGTCTGAAATCAAGAAAAGAAAAAGGAAAAAGTGAAAAACAATAATATTGATAACAAAAAAAAAAACATAAAAAGTAAAGAACAGTTTTGCAATTCTTGAAATCGTTACATTTTAGAGCAAATTAGGTTGTGGCCAGTGAAAACGCGTCTCTTGCTCTGGTCATAATCCTTGTTCCTACTGTTTTCCTGAAATTGCAGCATGTCATTAGATCCAGTAAGATGCATTAGTCTGAGGCAAGGCAATGGCACCAATCTGCATCTCCCTGTGGTCCTTCATTAAACACTAATCCAGTGATGATTGTTATTAGTGAGAAAGGAGTTTGTGTGTGTGTGTGTGAGAGAGAGTAAAAAGAGAGAGAGAGGATGAGGGGATAGTGAGAGAGATACATTTTGGCATAGCATGCTGGATATTAGCCTGGTGATTTATTATCTGCGTAATGACGTCTCGTCTTCCCCAAAGCTGCATTGTCTTTTCGCCAATTAATTTTGAGTCTGTTACAACCACAAAGAAGAAGAAAGAGGGAGGGAGAGTTGAGAAGAAAGATTATCAACAAACACTTTGGTTGAACCCCAGAGTCAAGTGCAGCTTTTTTCTCTCTCTTACTTTTCATAAGTTGTGGCTGGTTAACTCTGCTTTTCTGTCTTCTTTTGATGTCAGCTTATGTTTTTCCATGTAATGTTCCCTTATTCCCTCTTTTCTCTAATGCCATTGATTTATGCAACTGCTTGCATTTGCTTTTCTTTTTTATCTTCCTTTAAACTCTTCCATCTTCTTTTTTTGTTGCTCTGCTGTTTCTATGCCAACGGGGTCATCAGCCTTTGTACTTCCCTCTTAAACCTGCTCGTATGACACTCGACTCTTATTTTCCTTGCTGCTTGTTCCTATTGTGCTTTATATTAGCTAATGGCAGCCCGTTACTTAGAAAATCCTTCTTTACTCATATGTCCAGGTTCTTCACACTCACACAAACTAGGCACCAAACCTGAACTTTAAGCAATGAAAAAATCAGTTTTTAACCCCGTGAAGTGTTTCATTACCATCACGTGTTACAGTTAGACAAGTGAGTGATCTGTTGGCTCCAGTCCAATCAGTCCTCCTGCTGTGAGTGGTAAACACTGATGGGCTGTGTGTACTCAAAAGGACTGGGAGGGATTTTCTTGGATTCCACTAGTGTCACAATGATAGCTGTTTACAAGACATTGCAGTGCACTGATTGTAATTACTGTTTGAGATGCTGAGATGGCCTTGTGAGTGTCTTCTGAGTACTTCTCTTGTCTGTTGTTCACATGGCACATTTAAAAAGAAAGTGGAGGGAGATAATGATTAAAATAGAAGATATAACTGGATATAATATTCCAATATATAAAATAATCTATATAAATAGATTAAATATGAGATAATACAACATATTCATGTTTTTATGAAATAAAGAAAAGTAAAACTTATATTTCTAAATGATCATTCTGGAATTCACCATAATTAAATTAGTGCTACATGCTTCTAAATTTAGTTCTGTATGTAAGAATTAGACCTTGTTGTCAAATCAGTGTCCCGTAGTTCATTTTGAAAAAAAAACATGTCTGTTCTCAGCCACTCACCCCCTCCCCTCCCTGATTTTTCTGTTGGGTTGCCAGTTCTAATGTTGATCCTCTTTTAGTTTCTCATGTATTTGTTCAATTTTTGAGAATGTCTGAAGGCCTATTTATTCAGCATTGAGTTTTCTTAAGTGCCTTTGAATGTCCCATCACGTGAACTATGCCTGTACAAGGGATGTAGCTCCGTTGCTCAGTTGTTTGTATTTACAGAAAAGGATGTCATGGTTTCTTAGGTTTACTATAAGTTACCTCAGGGCTGCCTCTTTTTCTCTTTGCTGCTAGTTGTTGTAGAATTGCAACTGCTTATGTTGAAGACTTGGCAACCTTGCAGGCTCACATGTGATTCGCTATGGAACCAGGAAGTCTGGACATGGAATAGTTATTATAAACAATGATTACGTCCTGGAAACTAGTGACAGAAACTAGCGACTACCCAGCCGGCTGAGATCGAAATTACTTTCAACATCAGTGGGACATTAGACTGTTGTGTGAGCATTCACTGTAAAATTCTTACATTATTGCACCTTTAAATATAAGATGTACCTTTCCCTTTAAAAAAACATAGAAAGCAGCCTACTATACTCCATGGCTCTTAATCTCTTCAAATAAAATACATTTTTTTATTATATCAAATAATATTAATGTGTAATTCATAACAAAAATATATCTTATTTGGTGTCTGCTGAAAAGTAGCCAGTTTTTATACTGGTAAATCTGGTATTCTTAAAATAGTTAAAATAAAGAAAAAAAAGTTCTGAATCTTAGAAAAGAGGAATGCTCACAGTTATGCTCATTAAATAAATTCTAAATTTAAGTTCATATTTAAGCAAAACACATAACTGTTGCCTTTTCTTTATTAAGACCCTGGTTCATTAAATCTATTTTCTTACTTCATTTTACACTTGACTGTACTGGTATTAAAAGTACCAACCTATCCTGAGCTGTGAGTGAAAATTGTACTGCCCAGAGGAGCTTGTTGGTCGACTGAATAACCCACAATTTGATGAACTGTTTTTTTATTGTTTTGTTTTTAAGTAAATAAATTAATAAACAAAAAAATAAATATCAAAAAATTGAAACATTTCAGAATGAAGGTTATGAATTCAGGGCTCTTCATTTTCATGTTGAACATTTTGGATTTTCTATTTCTAAGTAACAATGTCTGCTCAGCTCAACCTAATACCTCATGACCTATTTCCTGCTATTTCCCCTGTTGTAAATTATCATGTGCATTATTCCTCTTTTTTTAAAATCTGTTTAAACTGTTATCACCTGCATAATCCTAGCCCTAACTTTATGGGTTTACTGAAACTGCTTACAAAAGACTATGATCATATTTAGAACTGGCTAAAATTGAGCAAACAAAATGGGTAAAAAAAAAGCTGTCAACCCTTCAGCCAGTACAATAAACCCTCTTTAAACTTTGTAATTCTTTATTTTTCTTCTTCTTCTTTTTGCTTTTCAGGTCCTGAATGGTATTTGGTTAGAGTGGAGTTAACTGTGACGGATGTAAACGATAACGTCCCAGACTGGAGTATGGTTCCTTCTCCCTACCTTGCGGTGGTTTCCCCTGATGCTCCATCAGGATCAGTGGTATACAAACTCAATGCTCAGGATGGGGACGAAGGCATCAATGGTGAAGTGGAGTATTTCCTGTCGGATGGTAGGTTGTTTTTTTTTTATTATGACATATGTAAATGAATGCGGGCTGACTTGATTTTCTGCTTCAATAGAACAAATATTTGTGCAATAGCCGTGACAATATTTCCAATCAGAATCAGGTTAATTTATCCACAAATACTGAACATTAAGTGTGTACTTAGATGAGATGGCCAAGTCAAGTGATATTGAATAATAACAAAAACAAAGAAAAATAAAGAGACACAAAAAATAAAACCAAGAACAAAACAGGAAGTAAAAAGTTAATGATTTTAGTTGAAAAAAAAAAAAGATTCCTGTAAGTGAGAACTCGTCTTCATTTAAAGATCAGCTTTTATTATTTATGACAAACAGAATGACATTTTTCATAGTATTTATTCAGTTTTTGAAACATAAACAACTGCAGTGCCATTATTTTTATGCACACTGTTTTTCAGTGTGATGGCTTTTTTTCCCCAACATGCAAAATAATTGATTTTGTTAGTCTCATATATTTAACATGTAATAAATTCCTTCAGAATCTGATAAACTTTTTTTAAATTTGCTTTCCTTGTTGGTTTATTCTTAAGATTCAGCATGAACAAAGACTGGACTTTTCAGCAGTTAGAACAGACCTTTCATTTTTTGTGTTTGTGTAGTCTCATCCATTGCAGTGGCTTTATGTTGCTTTGAAAGTGTGCAAGATTATAGTATTGAGGCAGGCCTGTTTATATATTCAAAAATGTGAAATTCACATTATCCGCTCTGGTGTAGAGGTCAGGTAATAGAGGTTGTCGATGGCTGATGTCAATGCTAATCTTTAAAAAATGGGGCAGTGGATGGTTGAAATGCAACACTTATTCCTTTATTCTCACATATTTGGTCTTTATTTATTAGCGTGTAATTTAAATAAAACATAATTGCTTAACTGAGATGAAAAATGTAATTTAACAAAACGTGTGTGTGTGTAGGCTAGTACACACATAGTAACAAAACTGTTGGCTACAGTGAGCTGCTGTAGCTACTGCTACATATTATATTCCCTTCTTGGTAATCAGTTAAGTATTAACAGGCATGGCCAATTCATTGGTCTATACTTCTGCACTGATCATCAATGTTAACTGTGCAACCAGCTTCAATAGCCAGTTCCAGTTGTGAGAATAACATTTTGTAACATTTTGTAACATTGTTCTGATGTAGGAGCATTTACTCAGAGTTACTCTGCTGCCAAGGCTCCTGTGTTCAGCCAGCTTCTAGCTAATGGCAGTCCTCCATTGCCTGTCCTGGAACTGTTAATCATTCTTATTTATTTTGCTCATCCATGCCATTATGTAATGTATGGCACTTTGTCTGGTACACAGTAACAATTCAAGTCAAACTATATTTATACAACATCGGTTGTCCAAAGTACTTTACAGGTTTTAAAAATAAGCTAATAACAATAAACAATCAAAACATAGGTTAGGTAGGTTAATTATATGGTCAATTGAGGTAAATCTGCTTTTAATCAGTAAAGCAGTGAAACAGACATTATGCTTATCAAAATTGGAACCCTTTGCATGTACAAAGTTAAAAGAAGAGGTGCCCAGGATTGAGCCCCGAGGAACCCCACAGTTTAACTGGGCCATGCTTGAGGAGTGCAGCTCCAGTCAGACAACGAAACTCTGGTCACACAGATAGGACTCCAGGCATTTCAGACAGAACCCTTAACACCCACTCTCAGGCACTTTCCTACAGTAGGCTACCATCCACTCCACAACCCACAAAATGCAAAGAGTATACTGCTAATGTTCCGGTAACAGAAAGTGCTGTCAGAGTCCTTTTACGCATTTAAGGAGGCCAGCTGTTGAACTTTTTTGTATGTTGGCCAAGATTTTTTAGACCCTAAATCATTTTATGCAGTAGTTACACATATAAAGAAACTAAACAGCATCTGTCAAATTCAGAAACACAGACATATGATTTTTGATGATGTATTTTTCTGATTATTATGATGATTACCTCCACCAAGGAGGTCATGTCTTTGCCTGTGTTGGTTTGTTTGTCTGTCTGTGATTTGGTCCATTTCAACTGTTTCGGACTTCCACTGGAAAAGTCACCATATGAACTCGAATGACTGTTGAATTCTGCAGTCCTGCCATAGTCTCTCGTATCTTATTTTGGCTGGGCTTGAAGGCCAACATTTCAACCTTCCCTGAGGAAAATGCTGATGGGACACTCGGCTCCCCTCCCCTGCCCCCCGCACACCCTAGACGCCTGAAGCTGGGGTGAACGGACTCTCAAGGACAGGGATTTCCTGAAAAAAAAACATCTGAGAGTGCATATTGCATTCACGCCCCTTAATGTCCTCACTGTGTTACGTTGTATCTGTTCACCCCCCTGCTAAGGAGTTTTTTTTGTGTTCCCATCCAGCGCCCCACCTGAGGGCACTGGGTGAGAGGAATCTTTTTTCTCCCCTATTCAACCTCATGTTGTCTGATATTCATCTGGTTTTATACACATATATGCTTAAATACATGTATGTATGTACATGTATGTATTCTCCTGTGTGACCTCATGGTGGTGCTGGGTTATGCGCCTCGGCTGCCTCGGGAGAGTGAGTGTTAAAGTTTTTGTATCTTCCATTGTAATTTCCCCCTGTGGGACAATAAAGGATAATTCAATTCAATTCAATTCAATTCAATTCAATTCAATTCAATTCAATTCAATTCAATTCAATTCAATTCAATTCAATTCAATTCAATCCAGTTCAGTTCAGTTCAGTTCAGTTCAGTTCAATTCAATTCAAAACTGGATATGTTTCTTCCTAATAGAGTTTGTCTTTCTATATCTGTGCTTGTTATGAATGCAGTAGAAAAATATATTTTGTGGTTTTTCTAATTTCTACTAAATTGATACAAAAATATTTTAGCAGTTTTTTTTTACTTTGATTATGGGCCTGCAATAAGAGAAAAGGACAACTTCCTCCCTTCCAAGAACAACTTGGAAAAATTCTGTTATCATTTTTAGCTGACGTTATAAGAAGCACTAGGTTGGCCTATTTCCAGAGTCAGAAACAGGGCTGGCAGCCTGCTTCTGTGACACTCTTAAGTGCTATCTGTTAAAAATTTATTTTACACGGTGTGACTTGTCTGAGAAAAAGAGTGTGGCATAAAAATGTATGAAAATCAGCTGCTAAGGCTTGTGCTGCATGAGTGAAAGTAGGCAGCCCTGCTCATTAATATTGTCTTGCAGTCTGCATGTATCAGTGTGTTCTCAAATTGTCTGTCCTCAGTCCAAAATTAACAGAACTAGGACTTTCACAGTACTTAAATTTCATACTCAGTGCTGATGTTAAAGATATGAATCAATTCTCAATAAAACTTTTATAATGGTCAGTGGGATATTTTTAAATAATAACTGCAAACATGAGCATTTCTGCAGTTTCTTGACATGATAAAGAAAGAGACGTGCTAGAAGGTGAACCTCTCAATTTACTGGTCCATCTATGTTGCAACCCTATTGTTTTAAGATTTGAATTATGACTAAAAGATTGAGATTACTGATAAAAGAGGCTGAAATGAGGTTCATCTGTTGGATGACCTGGTTCATCCTTAGGGACAGGGTGAGGAGTTCCATCATACGAGGGGAGCTCAGAATAGAGCCGCCAGTCCACATTGTAAAGAGTTAGCTGAAGCGCTTTGGGCATCTCATTAGGATGCTACCTGGACACCCACCTTATAAAGTTTTCTGAGCACATCCCACTGGAAAGAGACCCCAGGGAAGACCAGAACTTGCTGGAAATTCTATCTCCTTTCTAACCTGGCAATACCTTGTGACCTTACTAGAGAGAGATGAATAAATGGAAACTTAATATGCAGTTGAGTATATAATATATTAATATGTTGCTTTATTATTCATTTTCAACCAATTCTTTGCAGGTGGTGATGGTCGTTTTGAGGTAGACATGAAGAGTGGCCAGATACGAACAACAGGCCTTCCTCTGCAGCGAGACAGGGAGTACCTGTTGACAGTGGTGGCAGCTGATGGCCTGGGTAGTCGAAGTGCCCCTGCTGTCATCTCTGTGGTTGCTGGAGCTCGGCCACCTCAGTTTACTAATGCGTCCTTCACAATTAATATACCAGAAAACACGCCTGAAGCACAGCCGTAAGTTGACACACCTGCTTAGAACTATTCTGTTACATTATTACTTTAATAGACATAATTCTACAGTATTAAATCATGTTCTCGGACACAGACAAGTACACATATTTGAATTATATAACCTTCCTACAGCTTTACATCATGCTTATTCTGAAATAGATTGCTTATACATTACAGATTAAATGGCTAATATCAATATGTCTTTAAAAAAATAAGTCATTTTTTTTCTACATACATTTAATTGTGAACTTGTGCAAGATGATTATCTGATTAACTTCATGTTTTTTTTTGTGCACACAAAGTAAGCGTTCATCTGTATTTGCAGAAATTTTTGTTGTAAGTGGTTTTGTCAGTCTCAGGGTTGCTGTTAAGACTCATAAATGGTAGTTGCCATATATGGCTGGTTCCTTAGATAGGAAATGTTTTATTATTAATTGGTTGATTTTTTCTGTAAAGTAAGTTAATGAAATCTCAGGTGTCACATTGTCTCATGAAGCATTTACAAGTACTTGCTATGGAATGCCTCAGCTCTGCATCATCCATAAATAGAAACTCAATGTGATACAAGTTACTATTCTAAGTAATTATTCACTCAGTTCATCTCTAACTCTGTCCATATCTCTTTATCTACATTCATATATCTTTATCTCTCTCTCCATCTGTATCTATCAATATATTTTTGATCTGTCTTTCTGTTATTCTATATCTCCATCTTCCTGTGACTCCCTCACTTTCTCTGTTTATATATATCATTTATGTTCATCTCTTTCTACATTTGTCACCATCTATCTCTCTATCTCTCTTCCTCTATCCATCTCAGTTTCTCTTGTATCTATTTAGGACACTATAAAATTAATCTTGCCTTTCGTCTTTTGTTTTTTTATTTCCTAATTTATAAAGTACCTGCTTCACCTAAAACTTGTTTAATTTAGATGTGGGTTGAGAAAAAACAATGCATTTGGAGGGGGGAGGGTCTCTGCATTTAATTACTGTTTCACGACTTCAACAAATTAAACAAAGTGATGTGTTTATCAGAGTTTTTTTTTTTTTTTTTTTTTATAAAGAAGGACCTGAAGCCACATGGAACAACAAGGTCTTAGAAAAGACCATAAATTTCTTGATTTGTTTGCATGTCCAATACTTTGGTGAAGTGATCGGCTCACATGTGTTAGTGTTCATCACACGTGTTCTTACATGTTCAGTCAATTGTATGCTGACAAAACTCACAGAAATGTTCTAATGATTCAGAACTACTGTATCTTTGGGGTGTGTTTCTTCTCTGACTTCATCTCTAAGTGTTTGATTTTTTTACTTTTGAGGTTTTCTTTGTTTCAGTGAAACTCTTCATCGTATGTGATTATTGGGGGACGTTTTCTCTCTCTGTGTGTTTAGTTGTGGAGGTAGAGCCATGACCTGATCACTTACCTAACACATTTAACCCTGATTCTTTTTCAGTAGAGATGACGAATGGCCCAACCCTTCTGTGTTTGTCTGTGTCATATTTCTGTCCTCCCAGAACTCAGTCAGTGGAGGCAACGGTCCACTCATCCTGGTTCTGATGTTTGTTTGTTTTTCCTGTTAAACGGGGGTCATTTCTTTCTATCACCGTGCAGGCTGCTCAGAATGAGGGATTGTATTGAATTCATGATTTAACTCAATCTGCTAGTTGTTTAGGAAACTTTTAACAAACTGTCATTTAATAACTTACTGAATCTGATTATTTACACATAACTGAAATGTTTTTATGTAACTACATTCAAATCTGGAGTATTGATTTGACTTGGACTTGTTGTACTTCTTGCTTCTTTAAAATGCATTGAAATTACATTTGTCATGATAAAGTGTCACATAAATAAACTTAAACTGAACTGAATATAAGGGGCTGACGCAGCCAAATACATGCTTTGCCCACGTACTGATATTAATGAATGTGGCAAGATTCCACATTTTAGAATTTATTCCATTGTATTTATTGAACTCTTGGATTCTGTCCACATTTTCCACATCGTGGACATCATATAACCATATTTATTCATATTTATTTATTTATATTTTTGTTCAGGCCTTCCATCTTTGTGTACATCTCAGCATATTTTTACAAATCCTTCTGGCTCTCTGGTAATTTAGCTGACAGTGATTTAAAATTTAATCTAAACAATAGTTGTGTAAATTCCTCCCACAGACAATGTGACAAATAAATATGTTTTTTGGTTGTTGTTTTTGTATTATAATTTTTTTAATGTGTCCATACATTTTTTTTTAGTATTTTTTTAAGGGTATATGCAAAGGTGTGTGGTACCTTGGCTGTATACCAGTGCTTCTGAAAGTCATCTTTGTCTTTAGTGCATTGTAACATCTGCTTTAAAGAACTCAACTCTACATCAACCCTACATGAAATGTTAATTTGTAAATATTTATTTTTATCTAAGCTACAAAATAAACTGAGTTCTAATTGTTAGTTTACAGTTTTGTCTCTGTTTTCACAGCTTCTTAGTGACACCTGCTGTGTCCTTCCAGAAGAAACCAATCAGCTACAGTCTCCTCATCAATCCCAGCAGTCTTTTCTCCATCTCATCAGAGACGGGCGAAATCAGTTTGACCCGCTCGATCGATTATGAGAGTGACCAACACCGGTACTTGCTACTGGTGCGAGCCAGTGAAGGCCAAGACAGCATGAGCAGTGCAGCAGAGGTTTGTTATGTTGAGTTCAAGTCATGGTTTATGTATTTTTTGTTTCAATGTCAAATCACACACTCAATATCAGAGTCAAGTTTCTTCGGCCAAGTAGGATGCACACACAAAGAATTTGACTTTACTTTTGCTTTTGTATTTATTGCCTATTATTGTTCACTCCTGAAATAAACAACATAATCACTATTATTACATATTAAAAATAGTCTATCAGGCTGGTTGTAAAAGATAAGTGATTTTTGGGATATGCCCTGGAGACAATCACATTTGATCTACAAACTGCAGATTCATTTGAAGTATCTAAACAAGCATTTAAACATTATGAAGGATGTTTGATCTCAGTGCATTTATCCCCATGCAGTGACTACAACAATCCTAGATGCTGTAAATGTTGCAGCTGAAATCAGTACTTAGTTCCAGTATTTGGATAAGGATCAATATTATCTCTGTTTAGTAAAAACATAAGTTCAACTGGCCAATTAAAATTAATGAATTATTAAGAAATTATTTTAAAAAACATTGTCGAGGGTGATACAAAATGAAAATTGGTTGCAAAAACTTTGTTTACAAGAAATACGTAAGCCGGGGGTCATTAACAAAAACCCTGAATTTTTCTTTGCAGACACAGCTGAACAAGTCTTAATTAACCAGGTTCCTAGTCATTATGGCTAGTCTGTTCTCTCTGTTTCAATTTCTACTGTCAAAAATAGATTATTTTCTACTTCTGCTCAATTATTTTTCCAATTTGTTAAACTGTGCGTGTGTGTGTTGTTTTGAGATTGAACATTTTTTATTGTGTTTGGATTTGGAATCAACACAGTTTTCATTCATTGAAAAAAATATAGTAAATGCCAAAATACTGCATGAAATAAGTTAAAGAAAAAATACTAACCTTAAAGGTGGAATATGGAACATGAACACCACAACAACAGAAAAAATCCTTCAGTCATCTGGGAGCCAGGCACGTCTCCAGCTGAACCCACAGTCTAGAGTTCCCACACTTTAGCCACCTGCAGCTCTGTGTTAGCTAGCTGCTAATAAAGACTTTTCCCACACGACCCTGCTTGACACATGTCAGGAATCCCCTATAGCAAGCAAATAAGGTATATTATCACCACATATCCCCACATATAACGTCAAACTTGGAGCGTTATGAACGTTGCTTGACGTTGACAAAGCGGCCACTTTGTCAATGTCAAGCAACGTTCATAACGCTCCAAGGTTGATGCTTGAAAGTTGAAGCTCATAACGCCTGCCAGTCAGAGCGCGTAGGCGTTAAAGCTCGTAACGCTTGACCATTAAAAAGAGCGTGTAGGCGGGGCTTCCTTTGTTATCGGATGTTCTGAGCTATGGCGGATCATATAGAGAGAGTGGCTTGGCTTTATTTACTCCGTTTGTGGATACACCCCATTCTTCAGGTGCGTTTTGAGTTTGAGGAGTTAAAACATTTGCTCCAGGAGCTACATATGGATGAGGTTTTCTTCCAGCCCTACTTCTGTCTGTCCCGCGCCCTGTTTGAAGACTTCCTGCTTCATTCAGGTACGTCACTACGATCAGACGCTCTGATTGGTTGACATGCCGCTTCAAGAGCTAGCTGAACTTCTGCGTTGCTCGCGTTTCAAGCATCAACGCCTGAAAAGCTGACACTGCTAACGCTCACAAAGCAACGCAGAGACTCTGACGCTGGTCTGACAGACTCCACCACAGACTTTACATATAAAAATGACTCTTCTGACGTTGACGGTTGGGCCGGTGTGAATGCACCATTAAACAAGAGACAGGTGTCAACTAACCACCAGTCCATGTCTGAGAGCCAGGGTGCATAGTAGCCCCAAACAGACTGGCACCAAATGGCAGGTTGATAGATCCAGGAAGTAGCCACAAGTCCAAGGTAGAAAGGATGTCACCAAGAGAGTAGAGGGACCCCCACCTCCAGGCAGATCACCCATTTGAAGAGACACAGACCAAGAAACTCAAAAGCCCAACATGCCGCCCCCACCACGGGGTTTGATTCAATTTGATTCAATTCAATTCTACTTTATTAATCCCTCTCGGGAAATTAGATGTTGGAGAAAGATCCTCACAGTCATGCCTGCATTGTTCAGATGACAGTAGATTTGTTGAAGCAGGTGTATGATGGTGTCTTCTACTCCGACCCCAGGGTGACAAGCAAAGTGCAGTGGGTCCTGAAAGGTGCTTGTTTGCTTATTTAGGTGCCACAAATTGAGTCTCTCTAAACCCTATGATATAGGATGTCAGGTCAACAGGTTTATAATTGTTAAGGAACAATAGATGACATGTCTTTGGTACTTGAACAAGGCTGGTGTATACCACTGGCACATTCTCATGGGTGAGGCTCAGGCTGTAGAATCCCACATAGCTTATCTGTACAAGCCTTTAGGACTCTGGGGCCAACACCATCTGAACCTGCTGCCTTGTTCCTGTTAGTCTGTTCAACTGCTTCTTCACCTGACTGCTAGATACAGACAGACAGACAGTAATCAACAGAAAAGGAGATGCACTGCTTGAGCACCTGAAACTGATCTTCAAGTGGAATCTGAATTTCTGGGGAGTTTTTCATTTCTCCAGCATGTATACATTTGCAGATATCAGCAACATTCAGTTGTTTGTTTTATGGGAATCTTTAAAAAAATATCCACACATGTCCACTTGAAAAGTGCAAATCTTTTCTGTAGTGAAATCCTAACAGATTTGTCTGACTGTGAATGACAGCAGTGGGACTCCTAATGATTTCCTCATGTTGTCAGGATATAAGGCAGAACAGAGGCTGAGTGCTGCAGGCATTGAGGCATCTGGTCTGGTTTCCATCATTACTGTGGCCTCAGGCTAAAACATGTCCTGTTGAACTGATCTGTCCTCAGCTGCTCCACTCTGGGACTCTGTGGCCTACGGAGACCCAGAAGCCTGTGTGGAGACAGAGTCGGGGATGGCAAAATAAGTAAAATCGGAGAGGCTAACTAAATTCAGTTGTGACAAATGGCGGACAGGTGAAAAGAAAATGAAACTTCAGGTGGTCTGTATGTGTGTCTTTTTGTGTCTTCTCCTAGCTTGTCAGCATTCAAAGCCCCTTGTGTCATTACAAATTTGGATTAAAACAGTTCCTCTTGCTTGTGTGGAGTTTAGCTCTGGAAAGAAAAACACACTTGTCTCAGTGAGAAGATTTGGCGTGACTCCTGAGTGTAAAGTGTGTTAGCTTTCTATATGATTTTTTTTTCAAATACTTTTCTTGTCTAGCAGTTTACTATGGTTAAACTTCAAGGATTGGACTGGACTGGTTATAGATATATAATCTCCTGAATATGTAGGTAGATATCTTTGAAACTTGCTGTACCACTTTTTTTGACCTTAAGGTGCTCCCCACATTGAATCTTTGAAAAAAGTTTTTTTTTTTGTTGTAAAAATGACAGGAAGTGTCTTTTATTAAATTTATCCCACATTCTCTGTTAGGTCTTGTGGTTTTGTTTATTTCTTTATTATTTCTTGAAGTTGTTTTTTTCAGATTATTATCTGTTATTTTGTGTTTGTATTTCCCCCTGGTTCCTCCTTGTTTCATGTTTGGTCTTTGTCACGTCTCATCCCCTGTCTTCCGCTCCTACTTTTATTTTGTCATCATCCTCATTTCCTGTTCTGCTTTTATTTTTGTTATTGTTGTCACTTCCTGGTTCCCTCATGTGTTTGCCGGTACCTTGTTCCCCTCAGCTGTGTCTCATTGTGTTAATCAGTTTGCTTGCTTTCAGTTCCTATTTAAGCAGCATGTTTAGTATTTGTCTTTGTCAACTGATTTTTGATGTTTTGGATGTACTTACCAGTTTGGATTACTTTGTGTTCGTTCCTCCGTTCCCACCGGTTTCCCTAAGCACAGAGCCACTTTGTAAGTTTTGGTGCTTTATCAGCTCATTTTTTTCCCTTATTCAAATCTTGTTATTTTACTCCTGGTTGCCACTCTCCTGCATTTGGGTCCTGCTCACTAATAGTAGGCCTACAGATCTTAACATTCTCTTTTCTCTGTAAACATGTAATATTCAATACATCAGTGAAGGTATGGCCATTTTTAAATTCAATTCAGTTTTACCAATATAACACTTTTTCAAAAGAAAAAGTAATTTTAAAACTCTTCACAAAATTAAGTCTTATTGAACAAACTAAAATGTAAGTTAACATTCCAAATTAAAAGTTAAATATATGTAAAAGAGACAGACAAATGCAGAAGGGTTCCACCAGTTATCTCTATGGAAAAATAAACCAAAAATGTCATGGCAGCAATAATAATAAATACAAACCTGGAGAGTAAATACAGCAGGGTGAAGAAATGTGGTTAGTGTCTTCTCCACCAGTCTTAGCCTATATCAGCTGTTCCCAAACTTATTTTGCCACGCGCCCCCTTTTATGTCTCGGCCGTGTTGACGCACCCCCAACCCCCCGCACCTTCAAAAAGATGCATTTTTGTTACTGTTGAAAGGACGTTGAATTTTTTTTAGGCTATATTAAAGATGGCATGTTTACTCAAATGAAAAAAACAACCTCTAATGATGATCTAATGACCACAACAATGCACTCCTGTGTTTAAATTACTCTGAAACACTCTTTCCCTCTGCCGTCTCCTCCAGCTCATCATTTTTTAACTCCTGCTCTTTTTCTTCTCCTGGCTCCGTCGCAAATCTATCCTCTGTTGCCTTTGATTCGTCACTCTCTCTTGGTTCCTCACCTTTATCAATACCTTTGTCTTTCAATTTCTCAACTGACAGTTTCCCCGATTTAAGCCAATTGGGCATATTTACGAAAATGAATGAAGTAGAGGCCACAAGCTAGGTGCGCATGTAAATTGAGTAGTAGTAGAAGAAGAAGAACTTCTTCTACACTTCCTTTCTAGATGAAGTGCATTTGGAATAGTAATTTTAAAGTAAAGTAAAGCCAAAGTAATGCACCTAAAGGAAGTGACGGACAGTACTTTTTCTCCTTTTGATTAACCTTTAAACGTAACTTTTAAATATGCTGAGGACATTGCTCTGGTTGCACACCTTATAATGATGCTGTAACTCATTGCCAGCAGACAGTCAATAGTCCAAACATTTGCTGATCACTCACTGAAGCTCAAGACTAAGGAGCAGTGCTGTGGTGGCAGAAATAAACTATCACCAATGCTCCATTCACTCAGCATCCAGGGTCAGATGGTGGAACAAGTTCAGCCCTTAAAGCTTTTGTTCTTGTACAGTACATGGGACATTAAAGAGGCCCTTCCATTAAAAACTTTTTTTCTGAGGTTTCTTTTGAATATTTTAGCTCCACAGGTGTTCTTACCTTCATAGTGGGTGTGAAAACAGGTCAACAACTTCTCTTTCAGTTTTTATCTCTCAAACTATGCAGGTGGTGATAACCCCAGTTCGAACGGCCTGTATCTGTTTCGTCACAACTCCTTTGTCCGTTAGTTTTCGGCAACTCCCGCAGTTGAAACCACACCTAGCACGCTGCTTACTAAAAAGCTGTAGCATAACGTAGCAAACAGAAAGACACGACGTCTGATGTTGCCATGCACAGAGGGGCAAGAAACAGTATTCTTTGCTGTCATAGGCTAGTTTGGTAGCCAATCAGAGTTCAGCAAATTCAAACAATGAATATGAATGAGCTGCTGACGAAGCAGTCAAAGCAGCCTGACCGAAGGAGCGGAATCACCCGAATTTTAACGCAGACAGATTGAAAGGTCTGTTAATCAGTGTTTCCTGATGTTTTTTAAATATAAAATGTTTCATATTACTGGTTAATACTTAAGAAATAACCACAAAGTCCTGAAATTTGTATGAAATGGCCTCTTTAAAGCACTCATGGAGCCTCAAAAAGGCTTGTTTATATACCTGTTGATTGATACCTAGAATTCCTCTGGGATGCGCCTGTTTCCTTTGATAATGACTGAAAATTCAGCCACTTTTACTGTGTGAGTAAAAGTGTGTGTTTGATAATTATGTTTATCAAAGAGTGGCTCAAATGCTAATACTCAAGGAATGTATAATGGGTGCCCTCATGGTTTACATTTACTACACAATTTGTATGGGGATAGATTAAGGGAGACTTTAGAACCAAAATAACCGCTTCAGTTTTTAATATTTCACTTTTTGTCCTGATAATATAATCTTCTGTGAAAGAAATGGGTTTCTATCTATCAAAGTAGCAACCAGAGGCAATGCATTTATGTGAACCAAACCCACAGAGCTTGACTTCCATTTACAGGTAGTTTTCAAGTTTCCCATTCCAGGAGGGATGTCTCATCTGCACCATTAGTTACCTAACCAGCACGAGACCTGCCTGCAGCATCTCAACAATCTTCTGTGTTCACATTTCAAAATATGTGTTTGAGCTCATTTTGCTTTATGACACTTGACTTCCTCTCACCTCTCCCATAATTTTGCTCTTCCTTTTATTTCTACAGACATTTTGCACCTTCATCTATCTTGTTGAACCACCTCCTGGCCAAAAGAGGAAATTGTCAAATTTTTAGGTTAAATGAAACTTCTCCATAACTTTCAGATTACTGACAGCAAGGTAGGAAGGAGGACTGGAGTGCTCCAATCTAATTATCGACCTATATTTTAGCACCATTGGGTCAAATTTTAGCTGAACATAGAAACAAGAAGATCAGTGATAATGTCATTTATTCAGTGGACGGGCTAGATTTATCTCTCAAATAATGAAAATTTGAAATTTTCACCATACTATCATATTTTTAGTAGTTAGTCAAAGTACTATGGCCACCATCCCAACAGAGGAGCTGAGAAGGGACATGAAGACTAGGGGAGAGTAAAGCAGTAACATAAGGATCTGAGCAGTCACAGAACATTGACTGAGGGATGATTGCCAATTTTTTTTTATTTAAAGAATTTTGAATTTGTATGGTAAATGGCGTGTACCTGTATAGCGCTTTTCTTAAGTCATATGACTCCCAAAGCGCTTCAAACTACAGTATGTCATTCACACATTTGGTGATGATAAACGACACATATGTTGTAGCCACAGCTGTCCTGGGACACAGCAGTTAGTATCTCTTTGATGTTTCCTGATGTATCTGTTCATATTATTCTTAAGGCATCTGAACCCTCGATTAAGTTAGTTTTGTTCATTTTTTTAGTGACAATGACCTAGGAACTGTCACTACTTCTGCCAATCATCTACTCCTGGGTGCATGGTAATATTCATATATTCAGGTAGTGATCTTCCTGGCAGAGTGTTGTTTGGGGGCTGATTGTGTGCTAATAGCTCGCTGTAGGGTAGTTAGTATGGTCAAGTTTAATTGGATCATTATATCCCTTTACTTGACCAATTCATATGACAAAGTCCCCGCCCACAGATCCAGGATCTGGAGGTGGTTCAATGAATGCACTTAAACCCACATTGTACAAGCCTGATCCGTCAGTGAGTGATGCCCTAAGCTCCCATCAACAAAATAATCAAATCAGCTTTTATTTATAAAGTGCTTTTTGTACAAAAAAATGCATTTCAAAGCACCTCAATTACAGGTTGAATATGAAACAATTTCATAAAAAGCCATATTTAAAATGTATATATATATATAATCTCCACAGGGCATTTAGAGGAGTGCAGAATGAAAGTACATCATTTCCTTTAAAATATATATTTGAACTAAAATATAATAAAATATTGATTTCGACGGGCACAACGCTGGCATTATGTTTACCGCTAGCCAATAGCGGGCACCATTGCGGGTTGCCTAATACGGTGAAAAGTCTGAGGCAGGTACAGTGGAAAATGGCAGAGTCTGCAAGTCAAGCAGCTGCTTCAGAGCCCCAGAGGTTTAATTGTTCTTCTCAGAAGAGGAGCGACCCAAGAAAATCAAAAACCACTGTGACTTTAGGTACCTCACTTTACGTATCAGCAGTGAGCCTGGCATCCAGACGGTTCGAGGCCTTGTTCTATTGTTGCAACTGCAGTATCAACATGCTGGATGTCGCTCTGATGTTCATGTTCCATATTCAATCTTTACTGTTTCTTGGCACTGCCACTCTTCTCATCTCACGCAAACATGACGCTGAAATATCTCCTACTAAGAATTATGTTCACCAGGAGACTCTGATTTTATAAATGCAACATTGTGGAATGAAATTAACCTTAGTGTTGTTTTACACTTTAAGTCTCTTTGTACCTACATGTAAAATGATTTTTTTATTTATTTATGTGAGATAAAAAAAAGAGACTTGTTTAATCGGTGCCAGCATTGAGTCAGATACTGGAATTAGAATAGAAAAAAAAGCATAACTTATTTATGATTAGATGAAATAAATAAATGCAATTTAATAAAGAAAGTAGGGTTTACATTGACCTAAATATACCATTACCACAGAGAAAGCAGGGCAAACAAAAAAAGGAAAAAAAAACAGTAGTGAAAACACACATGGTGATATTCAAGAGAGAACTCCTAGCAACTTCTTTTGTAGAAAGTGTCAAACTTTTCTTAAGAAGTCAGTGGAAGCTTTTAGTGAAACATTTACAGACAAAATCTGAAAGATAGAAACATCAGTGGGAAGGTATAGTTGACATTTTGCTTGCAGCTGCAGAGAATGGGACCAGAATAACCGAAGGTGCAAACATTGATGTGTGTGATTCATGTATTATTTGGGCCTTTCATTTGAATATTGTCATTCTCAAACTTGCCAAAAACCCATACCACAGCGTATGCTTCTATTATAGCATGCTAAAAGACATAACTGTATCTGGGTTCTAGCTTTTCTATCTTTGAACAGATCATTTATGCATGTTTAGTTCACGAAGGACAAGGTACCTGACATTCATCTACTCTAAGGCCTGTTCGTGTATGACCACGTGACCACTGATGAATGGACACCCAAAAACTTGCAGTCAAACACCATCTCTGAGGTTATGAGTAGGCTATTAAAAAGATCAACACAACGATCACTGACAATGCATTTGACAGGCCTGTTTGACAGGCAAGGTCCATAAAAAAATGATGTTAATTGTAGTTTTCTTTGGTTGAATCTGAGGGTTCTGGAGGGTTTTTGGGGTAAGAACAAATTTGATAAATAAGCAAAACTAAGATTAATAAATTAAAATATATTTAAAAATAGAAAGATTTAAAACACACAGTTTTGTGTCACTTGTATTGCACTACAACTTAGATCCCCTTTGCTTAATATAATGACCTAGCTATACTCTCCATGACCTACATTAACGTGGCTACATTAGGAAAATCTCCTTTAATGTGAACACAGATATGAAGCTGCTATGCGCTTAGTACTGACCAAATAGGTTTTTACACTATTTGCACACCACAAAGATGCTTAGCCGCACTTCCACAATTATCCATATCTCAGCAGCAACTTCCCACAAGGATTCTTTCAGATACCCACCACAATTGCATCACATTGGCCACCATGGTGCTGCACTCTCAGACCACCTGAGGATGCAGCTATATACTAGAAAGTCATGCCATGATAACACGATGCTATTACAGGATCATACCCTAAGAAGGGAGCTAGTGTAGCCAGTCCTAATGCTATTTCTCACTTAATGGGAAGCTCACTGGATTCTTAATATGCACCTGAAAACCTCACAAAGACCCTGTAAACATAATCAACAATCTGTCTGATTTCTGTTTGTCATAAAAGGGTTTCAAAAGTCCATCAGTTGTGTTAGTCATATTCAAACAGGTCTGCATAACACATCTGGGTCATTTCTAAATGAAAAAAATCACATTTGCAGGTGTGATTGTTTTGTAAATCATAAGCTAACTCTCTGCTCATCCCCACCACACACACCCTTACATACACAATCACACAGGTGTACAAAGATTGACAGTCACAAGCAAACATTCATTCACCTCTGGGAGTTGATATGGTCAGATTTTATTTCCTTGTTTGTTGCTCCAAAGCTGATCTTTGCTAAAGGATTAACTGATATTACAGAATTTCATCTTACCTACCTAAACCTAATACCAGTGGTATTTATAAACCGTTCATGGTGTGTGTGCACGTGTGTGTGTGTGTGTGTGTGTGTGTGTGTGTGTGTGCATATCATGGTGTTTATGTTGAAAGAATAAAGTGTTATTGTGGGTCAGAGTAGCTTGCTATCAACCCATGTCTACATTTATTGCTCTTGAATTTTCCATCGTCTGATGGAAAAGGCTTTGTTGCTTCTGGTCCCTAATGAACAGAACATCATTTTAAGGTTTCAGCAAAACACACATCATAGTGTTCACACCATGAAAAGTCATCTTTGCATGTGACTCGTTTGTTAGCTCTGGGACTCTGACAAGCTTTACATGATTCCATGTGCTGCCAACCGACTGAATTAAAGCCTTAAGAGCAACTTTCTCCCTGAGGAAAATAAAATAAACCAGAGGGATCAGGGTCAGGCCATGCCTTTGGAAGAGGATGGGATGGAACTCTCTTTTTGGTCATGGATAGGGTTAATTTGGGTTACTTGCAGATGAAAACTACTCTGGATGCAAAGAAAACTGATTCTGAACAGCGCCTGCAGAAGTAATCCCAGATTTAAAAATTCATAACACTAGTCCAATGGGACTTTAATCTGCAGCATTTCCATGTAGGATTGCCAGAGCAGGTCTTGGATGATTGGTAATAGAGCATCACTGTAGCATGTTTGAAAATGCTAAAACTCCACAACATTTTTACTTTTTCTTAAGAAAATATTCTGAATTTTGCTAACAAATAATAATTTTTGATGTTTTTTGGGATGTAGAGCACTTATTATATAAAATAAAATAAAGTATTCACAAACTGTCAAACATATTTTGCTTTATGATATTCTTGAATTATCTGTATTAAAAATAAGCTGCACATGTAATTTTGTGATTTTTATTTTTCATTGCCTTGCTAGGTACGAGTCATTATCGATGATGAAAATGACTGCATTCCAGAATTTCTCCAGTCAATTTATAGCAAGGATGGCGTACCAGAAACTGTTACAACTGCAACCTCCTTGCTGCAAGGTGAGATGTACAGAATTTTCTAAAAAGATTATATTGTTTTCCATCTGTAGAAGGACGGCGCATTTCTGTCTTCTCAAAAACTGCCTCAAACAAAACATCACAAGCACGTGTTAATGATTAATGGGTTTACAGAAGGTTTATTGTTCCATCATTGTCCTTAAGATTGAGCAGAATACCTAAATGCATTGAAAATTCTTGGAAATTCAATTCCTGGGTTCATTAAGGGTCATTTTATTCTCTTCAAGTCAGGAGGTGAGTGTGAGCACCTCAGTAGGAATTATATGTTCAGGGATCCTAGTGTCAACAACTTTGTAGTAATCTCAAAAGTTGATTTTTTTTTTTCCTTTTGCTAATATTGTATCGTGATTTTAAATTGCAGTAAACTTTATATGTGAAGATATGAAGAAAAAAAAAAAGAAAAATTCTTTAAATATTTTGTCTTACAATTTCACATAAAAACCAAAACACATGTTCATTTTGTACCAAGTTAACTTTTGTTTATTTTGGTTTAAACCTTTGACAACCCACAAAAGCAAACAAACAAAAAATGACATGGCCCACTTTTACAGAACAAAAACCAAAAATCTTTTGGGTTTTGAGTCTTATGAGTACAGATTAGCGATCATGAATGACTTATGTCTTGAGTTCAAATTTTTAGGGTATTCTTTGTTTATTTTTAAGTTGGTACCACATAGCTTAGTCACGTACAGGACTAGCATAACAATAGCTACTTTATTTAGGATCTGAACTTTAAGTTGCATTCTCTGACCTCATGCAATTCAATAATCAGTATTTCAATTTAGTTATTCCAAATCATGTGCTAGGAATCCCATGATAAACTATAATCTAAAGTATGTTAAAACATATAGTGACAAGTTTGGGGAAAGTGAGAGAACAAAGCAAAATGCAATACCAAAGAAGCCAATTATCTTGCTTCCCCTTGACATCTGAGCTTCAGACAGTTTGCATTCTCAATAAAAAAAATCCTGATGTGCTTTAAAACCAAGGTGCAATGCAGCCAAAAATCCATCCGCCCATCAAATTTCTGTAAAGTGTCACCAGGGGGTTAGAGATGAGATGGTAGAGGCATAGAGACAAACATTCATTCACACATTTATTCACACCAAGGCTGAGGGCCAATTTAGAGTCCCTAGTTTGCCTCATCATGTTTTTGTTAAGATCGTAGGATCTTGTTGAGGGATTTTTCTGTGCTACCAACTGTTCCACTGGACAACCTGCAGTCAAAAATGTACATTGATAAGCCCAACATCAACAGCAACCACCTTATTATCAAGACTCTACCTCATGCTGCCAAATTTACTTGCCAGACATTGAACTAAGAATGTCTGGGAAATATCCTGAGCTATCTATTAGGTGAATTGGCTATCTGGTATGTAATTGTGAATTAATTAGGCTCTGTGGGTTGTTGGGTGGGGGTCTTTGAGTGGTGGTAATTATTTTTATTGAATATTCAGGTAGGTGACAACTGTCAATGAAGGAGTCTTGTAAGGGCCATAAGACAGGTTTTCCCTACAGAATATTATTTTGTGACAAGGTGGCACTTTATTTATCCGTAGTTTTTATGTTCTGTCTGATCAGTGTATAGTGCAATAAAATGGCTCTACCCTCCCATGATCAAGCACAACAGTGCTAATGCAAAATTATGAAAGGGTTTTCTGATAAATAAGTGCTCAAGAAGGACTCTGAGGAGTAGCGATGTGTACTTAGTAAATTAAATATTGACTCATGTGACATGTGTTTGGCTGTGATTAGACTCTGGGCAGACACAAATATAACTGTTCATTTTCTACCCATCGTTCTTGGATGAGAGCTACTTTATCATTTTCCAGCTCAGAAGATGCTTTATTTCAGCTGCAGTTCTAAAAACTTATTTGGAGTGCTGGGTAAACATACAAACATTCCCTTTGTACAACTTGTAAAGCTGATTAAAATACACATGGAATGCTATGTGTTATAAGTGTTATAAAGACAGATTGTTCCACATGCAAATAATCTGCTCAACTGCTTTTCTTTTAAAGGTTAATCTGAAATACTAAAAACCTTCAGTCTTGGCCTTCATGTACTTCTTTAATATTTTTTTCAGTTCAGTCTGATGGAGATTTTTTTTTTGTAATGTCAATATTTTGCACCGACCATCCTATCTGGTACAGATTTTGATGTGACAGCCATACCAGTGCTTTAAATTAGCTTTTAAATTGTACCCCTCACTGGGATTTTGCCCAGCGTGCAATGCATTCCAGGACTTTTCCAAGTTTCCCCAGAAATGAGTCCCTCCTTTCTGGCCTTTCTAAAATAAAATAAAATGAAAAAATAAATAAATAAACAAACAAATAAAAATTTTAAAATCATGTCAAAAGAATCCAACTATTTTTGGTGCACAACACTCACTGTAGATTCAAGTGGACATATGTGTTTCAAATTAGGAAAAGCAGAGGAACTCAATCACGTTTGCAACGTTGACCTTGTTAGATATTGACGTATTTTCAGATTAAGGTGCCATTAGCCTTACGCTGCAAGACGGATTCTCGCGAGATTTGGAGTTTTCCAAACCCACGATAATCCGTCTTGTACTGCTCCATAGACAACCGTCTATTTCGGTAGAATAAAAGTTCGGCTCAATCATTGTGCTTTGGGGCAGGTGTTCAGGTATGATTGACAGCAAGGGCCCTGGCAGACAAAGTAAAACAAACATGGCTGCGACGGTGGATGTATACATAAAAGCAGCTATTGAATCTGTTTTAGGAGAACTAGAGATGTTTTATTCATTGAAAAATGAGCAAAGGTAAAATCTTTGTGCATTTCATGATGGTAAAGATGTGTTTTGCTTTTCTTAGTGGTAACAATGTGTGTGGTTTCCTCCCGAACAGAGTCGCAAGAGCTTGATTTACTGTGATTGGCTAAAGACAAATCATCAAAGGCAGAAACTTGCTGGCTCGTCCTCTAATCAGATTATAATATTATATCAGATGTCCCTCTCTTTTATAAACGGTTTCAAACGGAGCGGTTCCAGATGTACCCACGAATCGAGAAGAGGCGGGGCTACACAGATCTGGCAGAGCCAGGTTAAGGTGCCATGGGTTTGGAAGAAAAACCCATGGCAAACCCATGGCACCAGGAAAATGTTACAGTAATAAGTTTATAGAAATGTTGAAAGTGGAATATGGAACATGAACATGACAATAAAAATACAAAGCTTCCAGCCATTGGGGTGCCAGGCTCGTGACCCCTTGTGTTCAGTTCACTAATCATGTTCTCCAGCCCTGCTGATCACACTGACTCTGATAAATGGGGGAAGTCCAACCTGTTCAGTCATCGATTCAGTCCATGGCAAAGAGCGCACGTATCTGCCCCGTCTCTTCTCGAGCAAACCGAACCTTCACACAACCTCCCAGAGATCCTCCATCCTCCTCACACCATCCTGCACGCCTCTCTTCTCCACCCAGCCATGCATCCTCCATGGCGTCCTCCAGCTGAACCCACAGCCAGGAGTTCCCACACTTCAACCATCTGCCGCTCTATAGTAGCGTGAGCTGCTGATAAAGATTTTTCCACACACGACCCTACTAGTCGCATGTTGGGAAATCCCTTTATGGCAAGAAAATAAGGTCCAAAATGGCTACATATCCCCGGGGCTCCAATACCCTCCACAGCACCAGTCTCGCTGTGCTGGACTATTCACCCTATTAGGCAACCCACAATGGTGCCCGCTGCTCTGCCAGCTATTGGCTTGTAGATGTAAACAAAATGCCAACGTTGTGCCCATCAAAACTAATATTTTATTATATTTTACTTCAAATATAATTTCTAAAGAAAATGCTGTATCTTCATTCCACACACCCCTAAACACCCAGTGGAGGCATTATTTTGTTAAAATATTGTTTTTTACGAAAATGTTCCATATTGCACTGCTAAGTCTAAAAAGGACTTATCACTTTATGTTTTTAAGGAACTTTTTTTAGATATTTTTTATTATTAATGTTATTTTTCATGTGATTGTTAATACCATGAGGCTTGAAGATAAGAAAAGTGGCTCCATGGCACTTTGAATTTCCCTCACATGGATTCTATTTAAAACTGGGTTTTTTCTCTGTAATTTCTATACAACAAAACTCTTGGATCTAAAGATAAATAAAAAGAACTATATGAAAAATATCACCCATTTTTCTGTCCCTTATTTATATGACTTTAAGGGGATATTGGCACTTATTTTTTTCCACTTAAAGCACTGGACAACACTGATAGATGCTAAAGATAAAGATGATTTAATTCCAGGGTTAGTGAGTCTAGATTTATGAGTTTCATTTAAGAGATGCTCTCATCATTGACGTTCTGGGAGGTTCATGTCTGGCAAGGCACTAATTCTTTTGGAGTCAGATTTACAGTTGAAAGACCTTAAAAGAGTATTTTATTCACAAGTCAATTGGCAGCATGAACATTGACTCCTGATAATGTTTTATTAGCGTTCTTCTCTCTCAGTCACACAAACACAGGAATATATTCGGGCTATAAAGAACTGTATTAATGTGACAAGAGAAAATATATAAAACATTTTTTCCGCAACCTGCATGTGTTTTAAAAAAGTCCTACTCACTATAAACAAATAAAGGAACTGACATGTATACAACACAATGTCAATTCTGACCCTCAATTATGTTTCTAGTTTTTAAAACTTTAAATAATAAATTCAATACAGGTTGATCATTAAGAGGTTAGAGTCACGTAAAAAGGTTTTGGTGTATGGTAAATCTTTCATTAAAGTTTATAAATGTGACACTAAGAAACAGACACACAACCCAGTTTTGACAGGACTACTCTTTCAGAGGTGAGGCTCGTCACTCTCTGACATCACGGAGGCCTTGACTCATTCCAACTTCTCCATTTATTTTTTCAGAACCAGTTCTTTCTTGAACTTTTATTTTCCTTCTTCTTTATGTTACTTTTGCTTGGGATCGTTGCATCTATTACTGCTTCCTCTTCTATCCTCTGTTGACCACCACTATGTCTGGTGGATTCGTCTTTTCATATTTATCAGTCTTGATCTGGAAGTCTGAGAGTATCTTAGCCCTGTCATGCTCCACCACTCTTTATGAAACCAATCGCTTTGACTGCAGACCCACCAGACAGTAGTTGCCACAGATGTTTCTAAATACTATCACAGCCAGTTGGTTATGCTGTTCCTTGTATACTCTTCCTGCATGTATCTTACATCACAAATTAAAGTACTGGTCTGTCACAGAGGCATCTTTATACAGCTTGTATCTTCGGTTCTTCTGGTGTCTTAGACTGACAGTCCTAGGAAAAATAAATTTTAAAGATTACTTTAAAAGGTCTTGGCTTTTTTCATATGGGATTTTTGTAAAGTTTTGTTTTTTAGGGTGGACTCAAATGCATGGACAGGAGACAGTTAGCATGTAAGAATGTTTATTTTAGAAACAAAGTAGCAGACAGAGAGTCAACATGCTGCTGAGAATTAAACTGAGAATGAGATGATCACTGACGGAGTCTGACTGGTGGAAAAACAGAAACAGCAGGAAACAGTTTTAGGTCCTACAGAAAAATCCTCAAGGTCCGAATGTGAAATCCAAAATCCGAATCCAAATTTCAAAATGTTTTAACAGGAGAGAGTCAGTATCTATGTGAAGATAAACTTTGATCTAGTGTTCTTACTGAATTTAAGGGAGCAGAAACATGATCAAATACACACTCAGACTATGACAAACTATGACTATGACTGTGAACATTGATAATGGTGCTGAACCAGAAGACAGTCTGTCAATGATAAACAAACTGAAAGGAGGTTTTATGTGGGAACAAAGTGGTGAGTGGCATGAGGATAATTAGATAGGACCAGGTGAACAGACTGAGGCATGTGAATGTTATGGCAGAGGAAACTGAAGACCAGGCCATGGTAATGAAAATGGCAACGGCAAGATGAGAACAGAAAACCAACTAAAAATGCTTAAAAGAATCTAACAGAAAACAGATCAATGACTAATGAAATATAAGGCGTGTTATGGCTTATCAAGAGTAAAAGTTTAAATATTTAACAGAACCTAATGGGGGATAAAATAACTTATGTGACCTGATAGAAGGGGCATGATATGGGCAGAATAGATGGGAAGAGATCAGGTACAGTGGGGCAAAAAAGTATTTAGTCAGCCACCAATTGTGTAAGTTCTCCCACTTAAAAAGATCAGAGAGGCCTGTAATTTTCATCATAGGTATACCTCAACTATGAGAGACAAAATGAGGGAAAAAAATCCAGAAAATCACATTGTCTGATTTTTAAAGAATTTATTTGCAAATTATGGTGGAAAATAAGTATTTGGTCACCTACAAACAAGTAAGATTTCTGGCTTTCACAGACCTGTAACTTCTTTAAGAGGCTCCTCGGTCCTCCACTCGTCACCTGTATTAATGGCACCTGTGTGAACTCGTTATCAGTATAAAAGACACCTGTCCACAACCTCAAACAGTCACGCTCCAAACTCCACTATGGCCAAGACCAAAGAGCTGTCAAAGGACACCAGAAACAAAATTGTAGACCTTCACCAGGCTGGGAAGACTGAATCTGCAATAGCTAAGCAGCTTGGTGTGAAGAAATCAACTGTGGGAGCAATTATTAGAAAATGGAAGACATACAAGACCACTGATAATCTCCCTCGATCTGGGGCTCCACGCAAGATCTCACCCCGTGGGGTCAAAATGATCACAAGAACGGTGAGCAAAAATCCCAGAACCACACGGAGGGACCTAGTGAATGACCTGCAGAGAGCTGGGACCAAAGTAACAAAGGCTACCATCAGTAACACACTACGCCGCCAGGGACTCAAATCCTGCAGTGCCAGACGTGTCCCCCTGCTGAAGCCAGGACACGTCCAGGCCCGTCTGCGGTTTGCTAGAGAGCATTTGGATGATCCAGAAGAGGATTGGGAGAACATCATATGGTCAGATGAAACCAAAATAGAACTTTTTGGTAGAAACTCAACTTGTCGTGTTTGGAGGGGAAAGAATGCTGAGTTGGATCCAAAGAACACCATACCTACTGTAAAGCATGGGGGTGGAAACATCATGCTTTGGGGCTGTTTTTCTGCAAGGGGACCAGGACGACTGATCCGTGTAAAGGAAAGAATGAATGGGGCCATGTATCGTAAGATTTTGAGTGAAAACCTCCTTCCATCAGCAAGGGCATTGAAAATGAGACGTGGCTGGGTCTTTCAGCATGACAGTGAACCCAAACACACCGCCGGGGCAACGAAGGAGTGGCTTCGTAAGAACCATTTCAAGGTCCTGGAGTGGCCTAGCCAGTCTCCAGATCTCAACCCCATAGAAAATCTCTGGAGGGAGTTGAAAGTCCGTGTTGCCCAGCGTCAGCCCCAAAACATCACTGCTCTAGAGGAGATCTGCATGGAGGAATGGGCCAAAATACCAGCAACAGTGTGTGAAAACCTTGTGAAGACTTACAGAAAACATTTGACCTCTGTCATTGCCAACAAAGGCTATATAACAAAGTATTGAGATTAACTTTTGTTATTAACCAAATACTTATTTTCCACCATAATTTGCAAATAAATTCTTTAAAAATCAGACAATGTGATTTTCTGGATTTTTTTTCCTCATTTCGTCTCTCATAGTTGAGGTATACCTATGATGAAAATTACAGGCCTCTCTGATCTTTTTAAGTGGGAGAACTTACACAATTGGTGGCTGACTAAATACTTTTTTGCCCCACTGTAACTCAGTGAGTAGGGAACATAACAACCTGATGAACCAAAGTAAAACTAAATAATAAGGTAACAGCAGGAACGTCTAAAGAACCAAACCCATGAGCTAAGATAACAACAGCATAAAGTGTGGGCAAATGAAAAACAGCTGAAAGAGAAAATGCAGGTCATCCAGAACAAACAGTCTCTGAAAACATGAAGAAATTCAAACAAGCACAAGGATCAAGATTATGGTTTAAAGAAGCCATTTCACGCAAATTTCATGACTTTGTGGTTATTTCTTAAGTGTTAACCTGTAATATGAAACATTTTATATCTAAACTAGAAAAACACTCAGAGAGCGCAGACTTCCGCCAAGTGGACATATTATAGAAAGTACTATGTCCATATCCTTAAAGGGACTCTAAGCAAGTTTAACCACAAATAAATTTATATAACTGTACAATTTCTTCCTCATACATGCTCCAACAATGTCCTGGTCACTAGAAAGAGCCCAGGCCTTTTCACTATAGTTGTCTCTATATGCATGTAAAATCAGCCCAGAAATTGGAAAACTGCTTAGAGCAGCTTTAAAAAAGATTCTTGGATCCAGACGGTAATCCGGATCAAACCCAAAATCTAATCAATCTTCTTTGCATCATTTCCGACCTTTCCTGAAAATTTCATCAAAATCCATCCATTAGTTTCTGAGTTATCCTGCTAACAGACAAAGAGACAGACCCTGATGAAAACATTACCTCCTTGGCGGAGGTAAAAACATTAGGAAACACTGATTAACAGACCTTTCAATCTATCTCTGTCAAGATTCAGCTGGCTTCGGGCTACAACTCATTAATATTCATTATTCAAATTTGCTGGACTCAGATTGGCTAACAAGGTATACTGTTTCCTTCCCCGCTGCACATGGCAACATAACACGTAGTGTCTTCCGATTTGATGTCTTATGCTACAGCTTTTAGCCAGCAGCATGCTAGGCGTGGTTTCAACTGCCGGAGTTGATGAATACTAATGAGCAAAAGAGTTATGACGAAACAGATACAGGCCGTTCGAACTTGGGTTTTATTGTCAAATGTGTAGTTTGAGAGATTAAAACTGAAAGAGAAGTTGTTGACCTGTTTTCACACCCACTATGAAGGTAAGAACACCTGTGGAGCTAAAATATTCAACAGAAACCTCAGAAAAAACGTTTTTAATAGAAGGGCCTCTTTAACATTTAATTTTAACATTGGACAAACGTAACCTGAGTTCAAACAAAATGTAGTTTATAGATAATGCTTTAATTTATATGGGGATAAAAATGGTGTCCAAATCTAGATGGTATTTGTAAAATAAGGAAATGCCCTCTACACCTAACAAGGGGTTGTGGTACTGCTACCCTTCATAGCATGGGGGGGGCTTGAATTGCCTGTTTAAGATCATGTCACATCTCAGACTCTGACTAGGCCAATGAAATACCTTCTTTTTTGAACCATTGAGTGGTGGAGTTGAGGCATTGAACCATTGTCCTGCATAACCCCAGCAGCAGGACTCATTGTGGTAGGCCAGCAACTTCAGAGACGGCTGATCACTTTTCAAAGATTTTTCCATTGTGCAATATCTCTGTGGACAGTATTTGTGACCACTGGGGATAATGGTTCATACTGAGGATTGTTTTAAAGTATTCTTTTACTATTTTTTTTTATAAGTAAATCTTTCCAGACTGATAGATTAAATTGACATTCCTGTGTGGATAGCTTGAATAACTTAAACAATTTAATTTAAAAGTTACAAACTTTTATGTAAAAGTGTTCCCATATCTTCAATGGCAAATTAAATTGCCAATAAAAAGTAATAAACTCAAAAAGGTTTGGTTACCTATGATTTATAGGTGTTTTTTATACCCTTTTAGTTTAAATAATTGGTTGTAAATGGTAACAAGCACTTAAAAACATCAGTAGAATAACTGTTAGGTTTGTAAAGTCATAGACTTAGTTGCAACAACAGTTGAATCGTACAATTGAATGAATCATATGACTAAACCCAAAAGTCAAAAAAACAATTGATAACGATTCAATATAGACATTTTTTTAAATAAACCCTCTTCAAAACTATAAATTTGAAGAATTCCTTAAGACAGGAAGATTTAAGTATTTCCTTTTTTTTCTTGCCTTTTAAAGTGCTTGCACATGTAATATTCATGTCTTTTGTTTATATAGCCTCATGAGCTAAATGCAGTGTAAGGTGAATTGGAGAATTGAGCTTTTGATGGTGAAATGTTCTTGTTAGTGGAAAATATGCTTATTCAAATCCCTAGTGGTCTTTTCAGTTTTAGCAAGGCAATCAATTTGTGCCCAAGCGAGTCTTGGTACCATAGATTCCCAATGTGTGATGCAGAAATATTGCAAAATGACTCTCCTTTTAACCCTTGCTGTGCAAATATCACTTTCCACTGTTGTGTTACAGAAGCAGTGATTTATAGGAGTGGAAGCCTCACTTCCTTTTCTATCATTGTTTTTTCTCAACATTGTTTTCCTGTAAAATGTAGATACTCTGCATCAGTCGAACGATTTTTCTCAAATGCAACAAAAAATGTGTTACATATAATTACTAAGTTGTTGTGATTTTTACTTACTTCAAATAACTGTTGTAAATATACCCAAATAATGAAAAAAATATGCAGAGAAAAGAACATTTTACCTGTATAATTTTCATTACTTTATATTTTAGTCCAATTTAAAATCTTGAATAGATTTTTAGTGTTTTGTGTATTTATGTCAACAAACCTGTGCTCATCATGACTCATTCATAATGATGCTTCTCTTTAGTCCTTCTAAATTCAGATTTTTTTCTTTCCCTGTTCTTTATGTTTTTATCTTTAGTATCAGCCAGTGACTGTGACTCAGGAACAAATGCAGAGTTGACCTATTACACCTTGAACCCAGATTTCACTATTTCCCCTCATGGAACCATCTTCCCAGCGGGGCCTTTGGACTATGAAAGACCTAATCACCTGTACGAGTTTGTCGTCATGGCCGTAGACAAGGGGGACGTCCCCCGCACGGGCACAACAACTGTACGGATTAGAATGGCCAACGTGAATGATGAGGCGCCTGAGTTTTCTCAGCATATGTAAGTAAGAATCAAACTAAACTAATGTCATTTCCAGTCTGGGAGGAAAAATCTATGTTTCAATGAATTGTATTTATGCTCATGATTTACTGGAACAGCAACAGTAAGACATTTTTCACACCTTACAGCCTTATTTTACCCACATGTAGCATGGATAAATTATTTGGAACCAGCCAAACAGTGTCTCAGATGCCTGTCTGATGCAGCTGAAAAAAACACGTTAGGCTTCAAGCTATCTGTTATATCTCGTTTTGGATGATAGTTTATTGAAATAGCTTGCTAATTATTTGATGAAAACCATGTTTAATGATATAATTATTGGAAGAATGATTTGTTTCTTTCTATAAGATGTATTCAAATGGATGGTCCTAATACATTATTACAAATTATTAATGGAAGTCAGCTCATAACTTAAATATTTAGAAACACATGGACATAAAATACAGAGGCAAAGGTACTTGTCAGAGAACTTTCCCTTTCTGCATATTCACATATTCAGGTTAGGCCTTACAGCTGCTTCCAAACTGAGCATAGCAGCTGCTGTTAACACCCTCTCCCTTCCTCCTTCTTGCAACTGAGATGGCTGCATCTTTTAATTGGTTGATTTTCTGGCAGAGAACTAGGCAGATTGGTGAGGCAGGGTCAATCAACCATGCCCACCAGCACCCTCAGGAGGCCTCAAGCCTGAACTTTGTTGGGGGAAATGTGTTCTATAATTGAGAAGGTTCTAGTGAAATTGGGTCTTGGAATGGACAGAGTGATGCATTTATAAAGTGCATTTACATGCAGTGCATCTGATAGGCACGCATTTAGATATTTATAGAGGAAGGGGATTAGTATGCATGTATGTATGTCTGTATGTGAGTTGGGTTGTATTGATTTACTGTCAGAATAATCATTTTTCTTTCTCTATAATATTTGACCCTTGACTACAGTTAACCCAGAAACACTGGTGCATCATTCAGGCTCAGTCATAAAGCATGTCCAACATAACACTTAACTGGTCACTTCTATGCTATTCTACATTTATGTATTTAAATGTGTACTTGTGGGGACATGACTGGGCAAACATTTATGATGTCTTTGATGAAACTGAGACAGTGGGGACAGTTGAAAGATAAGCTTTATGTAGATAAAAATCATTACTTTTTCTTTGCTGTTTGGTGTATTCTGTCAGCCTGTGCTCATGGGAAAACGAGCCTGAATCTTGAGTCGATATGCCTGATGAAAAGAGAAGAGAAGAGAGCAAAGGAGAGGGAGGCCATTAAATATGTCATTATCCAGGCAGAAAATGTGGCCTATTTGTATTGATCTGTGGAGTTGGAAACATGCAGTAATGAGTATCCGTGTGTGCGTGTGCACGTTTTGCCAGGTCAGGGAGAAGCCTTAAAGTCAGATTGGCCACATTCAGTTCTGCAGGGTTTTATTGTATTTTATTTTTAAAATAGTTTAAAGTGTTAATCTTTGTCATTTATCATTGTGTTATTATGTTCCTGTGGGCTTTTCTAATGACTTCTAATGACCTTTGGCTTGTCAGCTTTCATCTGTTTGCCATCATCTTGCTATAAGTACAACTTCCTGCTGCCACAGAAACCATCCTGGGTATTTCTCTGCTGTTACTGCATGTCCATTTATACATCCCATGTGTGTTACTCTAGTAAAATACAATATACTGGATTTTATTTTCATTTTGCTCCTTAACACACTAACTGACTAATTAACTTAGAAGTAACATACGTATATGTACAAACAGGTGCGGTTGATCCAATTGTTCCCAATAAGACTTAAAAGTCAAAGTTTCTTGTTAGGGTTATTCATCCACACACACACACACACACACACACACACACACACACACACACACACACACACACAAGCTGCCTTTAATTTTTGAGTCTACATTCAGAATGTATCATTTGCTTATATTACTGTTTTACTAACCTCCATTGCTGCCCTCCTCTAGCACTGCTAGTTAAAATATAACAATGAGACAACTTTTACTTGTTGTTTAGATTTTTATATTATTGTTTAGAAATTCAATATTGTTTATAACAGCATTTAAACAATTCTAAGCTCAACAGTTCATATCACATTTATATTAAAAGGTACAGTATGTAAGAATTAGACCTCAAATTCAAATCCTGCAGTTCATGTAGAAAAAAAAAGTCTGTTCTCAGACACTCACCCCCTCCTCTCCCTGATTTTTCTGTTGAGTTGCCAGTTCTGATGTTGATCCCCGTTTAGTTTCTTTTGTATTTGTTCAATTTTTGGGAATGTCTGAAGGTCTATTTGTTCAGTGTTGAGTTTTCCTAAGTGCTTTTGAACGCCCCATCAAGTGCAGCTCGGCTGATCAGTTGGAAGGATGTGGTGGTTTCTTACTTTCTGTTGCTGGTCGTTGTAGAATTACATCTGCTTGTGTTGAAGACTTGGCAGCCTTGCAGACTCACGTGATTCATTATGGAACCAGGAAGTCTGGACGTGTAAATATTGATTCTGGTCCGGTCTAGCTTTTTTAGAATGACATGGAAAGCGTGGAAGGAAACAGTATGCCTTGCTCTAATAGGCTAGTTTGTTAGCCAATCTGAGTCCAGCAAATTCAAATGATAGATATAAAATGTTTCATATTACAGGTTAATACTTAAGAAATAACCACAAAGTCTTTTTGTGTGAAATTACCTCTTTAAATCTGTCCACTTCGGACCAAATCAGCCAGGATGTATGTTAGTACAGGTCTGAACAGATCCTAAGATTTGATCACTTAAATCACTTGTTTACTGCCATGTGGGAACAGTTACATTTGGATCATTTAACCTGTGATCTGATCAGGCAGGTTGCATGTTAGTGGAGATCTGAACAGAACAAGACTTCTCTCTGCTAATCTCAACCATACCAAATATACAAGACAGACAACAAAATGAATATGTAGAACCAGAAAGTCAGATATCAGTAACTTACATAGCTGCAGAATTAATGTTTTTTTTTTTTTTTTTAATTCAGCCATGATAGAAAAGACAGACTGCTTGAACCAAAATGTAGGTTTAAGCAATTATCTACTAACAATATTTTGGGACATGCATCACTCAGTCATGTTCAAATAAAAGAGTTTGTTGCCATTTTAAACCAATTTAAAAGATACTTCATCAGGATTGTAGGAGGAGTAACGTAAGACTTGTAATTCCACTGAACCCCACCAGCATCTGGCATGAGGAAGTGGAAGTAGATGATTTCAGATTTTCTTGAAAACAAGTAAGAAAACAACTTTTTGAACCTGGTCTAAGTCAGATCATTTCTTTAGACACAATCTGGCCACCAGTTTTTTTTTTTTTTTCCACCAGTTTTATTTCAACTTTGACAGGATACAGCTGGATGTTTGGATTTTGCAGTTTATCTGTGAGGTACGACAGACGTTTTGTACTGTTACTGCATAAAAACAAACGGTTTAGTACAGCAGCTTACAGCTTCATACAGAAATACTCTATGAAATTCAGTTCTGGATTCCATTTGCTCTCTTAGTGGTTGTTAATTTTAAAATTTGTTTTGCTCCTTGAAGCTCAAGATTTTGATGTCATTAGATTAATTTTATCTTCTGTCACTCTTCTTTGTTTTCTTTTAAAAAATGTTTTCCGGTGTTTGAGTTTTGGTACAGTTTGCCTTGCTCAGTTTAAGATCTTTAGTTTCTGAGTTATATTTAAAATATCATTCATTAGTTCATTTATTTTACTTCATCATTTGGATTTTGTTTACTCACTGCTTGTTTGATTCCATGGATTATTACTGATTGTTTTCCTCAGCTTGTCACCTGTTACTCATTTGGTCAATAGTTCATCTGCATTTCTTTGCAGCTGCTCTTCGTTTTAGGAACCACCTTGCTCTGCATGAATACCCTCTGGTTAAGTCACACTCTGCAATTCTTGACCACCTCTGTTCTTCTGACTCAACAAAAGTGGTACATGCCGACTCTTGGCATAGACAGGCTCGGTGGCTGAGTGTCGCGTGTCCTCCAGCACTGCACTGTGCTCTATGGAGGGGGAGGGGCATGAATTAGGGGTACACATCTCAGACCACGTTCTAAATAGTTTTGACAGGTGTAAACAACACAATATTTTCATCATGAAAAAAAATCTCCAAGCCCTGTGGGATGGCTTTCAGAAATCAGAGAGAAGTGGATGAGGAAATATGTCATATATCCTATTGCCTTTGCATCTGTATGAATTTAATTCAGAAAAATGGAAAGTGTCTATTGATACTGTAACAATGTACTTTTGGTGCAACTTCTTTTATAATGCTCAATAACTACTTTATAAATAAGATTATGTTGATCATGTCAAGTAGTTTGTTTTCTTCGGGTACATGTGTTCATGTACATCATAGTACATGAGTGTTGTACAGCACGGGGGAGGGGTTAGAGGGTTAAACAGTTAGAAAGGCAAAAAGGGATCATTTTTCATACAGAATCTTATTTCACAGTCAGAATTCACATTTTATGTTTGGTATTATTGACTTGTATCTACAAATACTAACTACTATACTAATACTATTCTACTAAATACTACAGAGATTGTTGGTTTGGTCACCTCACTTCAGCCTTTGCTGAACTGTATACATTTCGATTCAGTCTCTTACTATTGGTCACCACACGGGCGGCTCCAGGATATTTTCTCTGCGCTAGCTGCTTACAGACTCTAAGGAGTTGCTAATCCTTTTTAATGTTTTAAATGAGCTGATTTAGACTTGGGACTGCAAAAACATCATTTGAACTATATTAACTCTGTAATTTGATGTCCCAAACAAACACACACGCACTATGGTCAAGGACGGTGGAGCATACTCACTAATTGATGTCAGAGCAGAATAATGTGTCTGTTGTTGTGGTTCATGGGAGAAGCGTCAGTGATCTCCAGCTCATCAAGCACCAGGCAGGTTTGGAATAGCTGTCTGCTCGCAACACAAATCTCACAGCTGCACAACTTAATGAATGAGATCAGATCAAGTGACATGACAGTCTCCTCCGGACCGGTGAGGTTTAGCATCAGCTAGGGTTGACAACTTCCTCTCAGCCAAATAAAGGAGATTTTTGGCATTTGGAAAAATGCTAATAAAACAAACTAGAGAAGCCCTCTGAGAGCACAGACCTCCACCAGTGATCTGGATCATCACCAAAATCTAATCGATTGGTCCTTGTACCATTTCCTACCTATCCTGAAAATGTCATCAAACTTCATCCAGATGTTTTTGAGTTATCTTGTAAACAAACAAACACTGGTAAAAACACAACCTCCTCTGCTGCCCCTCGTAGGTAACAATAACTGATGAACAGATTTATTTTCTAAATATGCAGCTCACATAGACACATGGATACAATAATGGTGAAACAGTTACAAATATTCAAAATTATTTATACATTTAAACCCTTAAAAATATTGTTGTGTTTCCTCACACATGAATAAACCTCAAAATAAATGATCAGTTTGGACATTAATAGATTGCAAATGAAAAGAGGCATTAGATATCATGACTCACCATCTATAATTTTTCCATAGTGACTCTTTCCCTCCTGACTGCTCAGGTCTCTCCTTCATGACCAATAGTGAATTCTCAGTGGCATGAAAGAAAGCTTCATTGCGGGTAACAGACTTTACCCTGGTCTCCTACTGTTTATAGTACCTACGCAGTCTTTTCTTTTTCCACGGTTCATCCGTATTTACAAACCAGCTCCCAAATTCACTCCTGAAACCAACGTCATGCAAAGTTTTGATTTGATATCTACTACTACTACTACTACTACTGTCATTAAGCAGACGCTTTTATCCAAAGCGACTTACATTGAGAGAACATACAAGCAAGAAATCAAAGAGAAGGAAACAATATAAGGAGGCGGACTGTTTGGAGTCCAGTTTAATTCCGACGCTGATACATCAAGTGTATAATTTTTTTTTTTTTTTGTAGAGATAAACTCCCAAATCGCTATCATAAATCATAAATCAATCCCACATTAAGACTGAAAGTGTTCTTTAAAGAGGTGAGTCTTAAGTCTGCTCTTAAAAGTAGGTGCCGACTCTGAGGATCGGACCGAGTTTGGTAGGTCATTCCACCATCGGGGGACAACAGAGGAGAAGAGTTTGGAACATGATCTCATGCCACGTTGTGGTGGAAGCGCTAGGCGTCTTTCAGCGGCTGAGCGTAGCTGACGCGACGTGATATAGTTTAACTGGCGCATGAAATCTGTCCCCATCAAGTCTTACTGCCACCTAGTGGTAGGAGTGTAACAGCAGTGGAAACATTTGGAAACACATCAAGCAGCACTCATTATAACAGATAAGAGACTTCCGGTACGGGACAAGCAAAATTAGAGAAATATACTGCTAATATGGGCTAATTGGCAACCCTAAATTAATTTATCAATTTATCTAATAATTGTTACAGCATTGTTGGGGTTGCTAAGCAGTTGCTTTGCCAAATTTTGGGGTTGCTATAGCAATCCCAAGCTACCGCCTGGCGCCACGCCTGTCACCACAACAAGGGCTCTTATCTCTTATACCTCTCTCTGACCCTTCTGTCTGTCTCTTACTCTACTGTTTTCAAACAAGTTTGAGCTTCTGACTCATTTTTGGAGGATGTGTTTGCTCTTAATAAGCCTTCTGGTTTCCTGTGATGTTCTCCCACCATGATTCTTTAAATTCTTACCTGGTAATGGGCAGTAGGTTATTTGTTTTTTATAGCAGCCTGTCATCTGGTGTGTCTCTTGCTCATCTCAAACATGCAGTAATGTGCCCCCTGATAAAAAGAAAAGAAAACAAAAAAAAAATGAAAACACCTGATTTCAATCACTCTATGCTGGTTAATTTTAGGCTCATCCTCAAGCTTCCATTTGAATCAATAGCAGCTTTTCTAACCTCTAAAAATAGACTTTTAGTTGAGTAAATTCTTAGAGAAAATGGTGTAATCACAGCAAAAACTCATTGTTGATGAGCATGGCATCCTGCAAGGGGTTCGCTCTAGATTTACAACCCTTCACAATAAAGATCAGTACTGTTGAGGGTTTTTAATGACTTACTTCTGGCATGCGATGCTGGTGACCATGTAAACTTTATCCTGCTGGACCAAACCACTGCTTTTGAGATAGTAGACCACATCATTAAAATTGCATGCTTACAATACCAAGTAGGCATTTACAGCACTGCTCCAGAGTGGCATAGGTCCTCTCTGGTGGAAAGGGCTCAATTTTAGGACCTGTGCTTTTTCATTGAATCTACTACTTCTTTTGGTCTATTTTAAGAAAAAACTATATTTCTTTCTTTTGCTAGGCATGTAACAGTCAGATCTACATACCTTTTAAGTTGAAGGATTGTCTGGTTGATTCAAGCTCTTTCAGCGGGTCTTGAGGACATTAGCTTGTCTTGTCATTGTACTAACTTTTTACATCATGTAGATGAGAAGACAGCAGTAATCGTGTTTGGAGCTAGTGACTCATCTTAGAATCTTTCTGTTGAGCTCCATCTCTTACCGCATATGTTAAGGCTAAAGCTGTTAGTCTTTGTTTTAAAATGTAAAGCAATTTTAAACTTTACTGTCTCATTAGTGTCACAGTTGAGTCAAGTTTTTCATCATTAGAGGACATTGACAAATGTTAAATCTATTTTTTCCAAACATCAGTTGGAAATTGTAATATCATAGCTAGGTTATTGTAATTCACTCTGTCTTGGAGTCCCTTACCCCTGCTTTCCACTGGATGCGTAAGCAGCGCGCAACGTTAGGGACGCGTAATTACGCCGCTGATAGCCGCCAATAAAGTCAATCAGGCCCTTTCCACTGCGTGCGGAGCTACGTCCATGAAACACGTCCCAGAAGCGTAGTGTCGCGGGCATGACGCGGCAGTTCTATTTTTTACGTGGTACGCTTCTAAAACCCGTCAAGTTCAGCAGTTTAGTTTGGACCAGACTCGCGGTCTTCCAGTAGGAAGGGACACGCGCGCTGCTCAGGCATCCAGTGGAAAGGAGCCTTTCGTCCTCACTTACATTTCTGGAGATGGTTTAGAGTTCTGCTGCATGACTTGACAGGAACCTGCATGTACATAACCCCTGTCTTGGCTTCATAATGCTGGCTGCCCCTGCACTTTGGAGTCTATTGGAAAATTCTCATGTTTGTTTTTAACATTTAAAATGGTCTTGCCCCTCCTTGTTTATTCAGATTTGTCCTCTTCTAAGTACCTGGTTGATCCCTCTGATCAGTTGACCAGCTACTCATGTTGATCCCAGATTATAAGCAGAAGCTCAGAGAAGTGAGGGCCATTTATTTGGTGCCCCTAATCTTAAAATGTACTTTTACTCTTTGGGGTTTAACCAGCTTGTGAAGTGATCTTACTTGTTTTTAATAATTATTCACTTTGATTTGACATTTTGATGTTTTTTAATGTCAGTCGTACAGCACTTTGTTTCAGAAGTATTTGGTGTTAAAATACTTTATGAATAAAAACTGATAATGATGATTGTGAATAATTTAATTGACATTCACTGCTGATTGAGAAAATGGGAATTTGTCCTTCATTCACATTGGTGTCATGCAGGAACACATCAGTCTTACTCAAGTAACACAGCACTACAAAGACATAAATTAGTTTACACTAATGATGTGAATGAGAGGAAATAAACAAGTTCTGAGGGAAATTCTGTAAGTCAACAAAAAGTTCAGCGTTACCAACAATCGAAATATTGATTTTATTCATCCCCTGCCTTTGGCTTTGATTACAACTCTCCAAACTGACTACTCTGTCAGTGTCTCCAGATAGTTAACTCAAATGTTTTCCCATATAGTTTGCTCACATTCCCAAGGAAGTTGTACATTTGTTGGCTTCAAGATTTGAACCCTTCAGGCAAGCTATTCCTAGACAAGTTCAGCAGGGTCTGGTAAGGTATGAGGTACGGCTTAGCAGATAAAACCTTATTTATTTATTTCAAGTTTGTGAAAGTATAGCTTGACAATTCAGAATAAACTTCTGTTTTAAGCTCTCCAACATTGTGCACAAAAAAGCCTCCAGACCACTGATTCTATACCAGTTTACAGTCAGAGTACCATGAAATCACCAGTCAACCCATGACTTATATATTGAACAAAGACAGAGCATGACAAACTGGAAACATTAAATTTACCTTACAGTTATTGCAAATTATTTTATTTGATACAATTAATATTTTATGTTTATGTTTCTGTCTCTCACTTGAAACTCACTTATCAGTTTTTTCTGTGTTTAACAGTTTTTGTTTTTGGTAACACAGTGAACTGCTTAATGAACCAATACGTATGATCTAGAATATTTATTTATTTAATAAACAGCAAACGACTCATTTTGAACTTTTGAGCTGTATTTTAACATCATTCAGAGAAGTATTTCTAAGATGGTGATGGTGTTGTTATTTGCATGTGTCGTGTCAGATACCGGACCTTTGTTTCTGAAGATGCAGGCCCCAACACACTTGTGGCTACAGTGCTGGCAAAAGACCCCGATGGAGATGGAATAACATATAAGATTACCACAGGAAATGAGGAGGGCAATTTTGTCATTGACAGCCAAAAGGGTAAGAACCTTTCTATATATTTTCTATATACCTATCAAAAACACTATTCAGTAATTTTGAACCCATTAGTAATCAATAGTGCCTTACCCACCAAAGACATTAAAAGTCAGCAGACTCTATAGAAATAGGAAGAGATCCACAGACCTCAAAGGTATTTTGCATTTGTCTGTTTGTTTAATTTGTGCTGTTTGTTTAACTGAATGTCTATATCACTATGCAGCTGGTGTTTACATCAGTTCACCTGATCAGATCACCTGTTCAGGGGGCAAGTCCTTACTATTAATAATAAGCTGATAGAATCACTTTAGAATCACTTTACTTCAAGATTTATGTATTTATCTATTTATGTATTTATTTGTTTGTTTTATTTGCTTTGTTTTTTTAATTAATCAGCAAATGGCAAAAAAAATCCTACTTGTCTTCTTTACGTGATATGGTTCAAAGTTTTGTAAATATAAGACAATTCTGACAGAGATTTAATTATTTCAGTATGTTGAAAAGTGTAAAATCACAGCAAAAGTCTTCTCAAGGGTCTAAAGCAGGGGTCTCAAACTCCAGGCCTCGAGGGCCACTATCCTGCATGTTTTAGATGTTTCCCTGCTTCAACATACCTGATTCAAATGAACAAGTCATTAACAGGCTTCTGCAGGACTTGTTGAAATACAGAGGATTTGAATCAGGTGTGTTAAAACAGGGAAACATCTAAAACATGCAGGATAGTGGCCCTCGAGGCCTGGAGTTTGAGACCCCTGGTCTATAGGAAAGCAACAACTCTAAGGGTGCATTCACACCAGCCCTGTTTAGTCCACTTGAATCGAACTCTAGTTCATTTGCCCAGAAAGTCTGGTTTGTTTGGAGAGGTGTGAACGGGTAACCGAACTCTGATTCGGACCAAACAACCGAACTCTAGTCCACCAAAAAACATTTGTGTTGGTTTGATTAAAACAAATTCTGGAGCGGTTCGATTGCATGATGTGTGAATGCAACCAGACCAAGACCGCACCAAAAGCAGGAAGTGGACTATATTGTGCAGCTGCCTGGGTCCTCTGCCTCGTTATCTGCTCATTCTGAACCCATCGCTGCAGAATATTGATTTGGTGCGTTTGCCAAACACTAAAGATCAATCCCAAAACCACCAGATTCGGCTGCTACTCCATGTGTGTTTACATTTCACTCTCCCACGGCAGCACCAGGAAGTGCAGTAACAACAATAAAAAAGTAGTGCAGAAACTCCACAGCGCCACCACATGTAACATGCTCCTAATGCTAACATGCTCTTTTGGTTAGTGTAATAAAGTGCAGTGTGAAACCAAACTGCACCAACTAAAAACTGCAACAATGTTGCAACTTTGGTCCCCAATCGAACCGAGTCTACCGGACTATCAGGTGTGAATACAGCCTAATTCATATCAGAATAGATTCAGTTTCAACAGTTTTAACTTTTAGTGTTTCTGTCTACATAACCACATGGTCTTGTTTGGCATATCTCAGTTAAAATTCCAGTCAGTAATTATTCAGAGTTCCTTTGCCATTGTTTCTTTAGTTTCCCCCCATGGTTTTTCTTTTCCTGATAGAAAGAACAAGAACCCAGATTCAAGAGACGGAAATGAGCGTCTTCTGTAGGGTTGCCAGCTTAGTCATAGATAATATGACTAGGTAGTCATAGGTAAAGAACTCCTTCTACTGGAGGGAGCTTGAATTAGAGCTGCAGCTCCTCGGCATCAAAAGGAGTCAGCTGAGGTGGTTCAGGCATCTGGTTAGGATGCCTCCCCATTGAGGTTTTTTGAGCATGTCTCATTGGGATGAGTCCGTGGGCTGACCCAGAATTTACAGAAGTGATTGTATATCCTCTCTGGCCTGGTGATGTTTTGGAATCCCCCAGGAAGAGCTGGGAAGTGTCGCTGGTGTGAGGGATGTCTGGGTTTTTCTCCATGACCTGTTGCTCCATGTCTGAACATTGGATAAGTGGAAGAAGATGGATGTTGTCATGTTTGTTCAGTCATGGTTTTCCCTAAGTTAGATAGGATCATATGGTTTCCATATATTATTCAGTTTATCTTGGTGTCTAATTTTTACTTTTTTGTCTAATCTAAATAATGGTTTCATGGTCTGTTTCCTGCTTGTAATATGAGCCTGGAACCCCTACCCATGATCAGAACTGGTTGGTTACATTTCATCATCTCTCATTATTGTATGAGCTTGGCAATAGTTCAAAGGGTCTTGCCTAAGGATCCACACAGGAAGCTGGACCCACACTTGAAACTGATATTTTATTGCTCATTTCCCCAGCAGGGATTCAAACCCAGATTTTGTACATGCAAGTCTGTCAACTTTACCATATATATGCACATACAAATGTTAGCATGCCAGACAGGTTGTGTCATCATAAAACCATTATAAAATCAGCTCAAGTGTCGAGACTGTCCCATCTATATCTTTGGAACACAATGCCTTCTGTGGTTTATAGTCTCACATGTCAACATCCTCTAAGGCAGGAGCAGCAAAAGCCACAGGAAATAGGAAGCTGAATTAATGGCACAGCAGGTGTCTCAGTATGTCTATCATTTCTTATGCTTGCAATTACATAGCTCTTAGATTGCAGTCTTCTTTGAATCTGAAAATTACATTATAGAGTAAAATGATGACTTGTACAAATACAGTTACTCAAAACGTCAAGGCACAATTTTCTCTGTTCAGCTGCAATGACATTTAATGTCAGTGACCTTTTGGTACATAAGAAAGAAGATTTACAGCCTAATGCCATTTAATTTACCATCAAAACACTCTCTGTAATTATAAATGGTTAGTTTTTATTTTCATGTGTGCTTTCTCAAAATGAAAGCTTTCTGTAAAAAGTAGTCCAGGGGCAAATCATCTCTTGAGGTGGTTAAACTTATTTATTTGTTTGTTTTTTATTCTGTTTGTCAATATCACTGATGTCCCCTACACCTTATCTTATCTCACCATGTGCATGCAGATTTCCTACCAAAATATTATAAATGTTATGTTAATATACATTTACACATTGTTTCTTTATGCCATTCATCCCGTAACGCTTATATTGATCAGTTTGACTATTATGTTTTAATTTTACCCATACTAAATGCTAAAACCATAGTTTTCAAACTGCACAAGTGTCTTTCTGTTGACATTTTCATTGTTGTACCTGTGCTTCTTGGCAGTAAAGCCTGTTTATTCCCTTTCGAAATGTTGTTGCATTTGTTAAGAAAATGATTTTGTGCATTGAGCAGCAGAATGAAATATGTAGTGTTTGCTCACAAAAAAACTTGCTCTGCCAATGCCAAATAGCTAATTCTGATACTGATTTTTGTTCTGGTTTGTTTGCTTGAGTGATTGATATCTGAAGAAACCAGACATATTGGTGATTTAATAATTTATGCATTTAACAAATAAGCATGTCAGTAGAAGGACCATACACAGCCACAACAGCCTGACACCTCCTCATCATGCTAGTCACCAGCTTAGTAACACACCACTGCAGGGTGGCATCTCATTTTTCAACCAGCATTTGTCACAAGTCAGGCAATCTGTTTGTGTCACAATATCATGCCCATGTTGATCCCAAGACTTCAATGGGGTTGGGGTCAGGACTGCAGGCAGCCCATTCCATCTTTTCATACACAACAGGTAGGTATTCTCTAATAAACTCTGTGTGTGGGGGTGTGTTGTTATCTTGAAGACAGAGTTTGGTACCAGACTATGGAGATATGGGATTGCCACTGGTTGTAAAATCTCCTCTCAATATTATCTGCACTGAGATTGTCTCCAGTGGTAACAAGACTTGTTTTCCCAGTAAGAGAGATGCTGCGTCACACCATCATAATGCCCTCACCAAAAGCTGTAACCCTATTGGTACAACAATTAGCTTAATGTTCTCTGTGTCTTCGTCACACACTGACCTTATGATCTGACTGCTGTAGCCAGAATCTGGCCTCATAATAACAATAAACAGGCTGTGTTGTAAGCTCTATCACCAGCAAGCATGGGCATATAGCAAGGAAAAAATATACCAAATGTCATTTTTATTTTAAGTATATATACACTACTGTGCAAAGGTTTTAGCCAGGTGTGACAAAATGCGGCACACCAAGAATGATTTCATAAATATGAATTGTGATTGTTCACTTTATCCGTTTGAATAATTAATCACATCAATATGTGCTGTTAATGTCACTTTCTTTCAGAACAGTGTTAGTTATAAAAAGTCCAGGATTTTCTGAGGTCCAGCTGTTCTGAAGCGGAAACAAAATAATGTTGCTGTAGTTCTGCTTTAGTAGGATGTTGTTAGTTAACTGAAAAACTGTAGAGTCACACTACCATGGAGATTAATCCTTCATGCAGACCTGATCTTAATATCATGGATTAAATTGGGGCGAACATGGTTGTTTGTCTACGTGTGGTCTTGTGATGGACTGGCGACCTGTCCAGGGTGTCCCCTACCTCTCGCCCAGTGACTGCTGGAGATGGGTACCAGCTCCCTGTGATCCTGCACAGGAAGAAGCAGGTTTAGAAAATTAATTAAGAGACAGAAGGCCACAGAAGATTTGCAGAAATGTCTGCAACTGAGTTCCTTTACAAACTGGGTGCACATGAAGAATCGATGCCGTTTTAAAGTTAAAGCTGCACACAAAAATATTGATTTCATGTAGATTTTTTTCCACTGCCTAAAACCTTTGCACAGTAAAGTATGTATTCATGAATGATCAGACTGTGTACATTTTAAGTAATCCTTCGTATAGTCAGTGTCAGAGTAAATGTCAAACTGAGTCTATACCATTATTGTACCATGTGCCCAGTGAGCCAAGTGCACACACCATTTATGTAACATATCAGCCAACAAACCCTCATCCCACCCCCACCAGATGCATTGCTCAGGCCTTGCTGTTACTATTATCCCCTAAAAGTAAGGCTGATTTTTTAATATAATATCTGACTAATAACACGTTGCACCAAAAGTCGAATGATTTTTAAAATTTGCTGATGATGCAGATAATTTGGACACCGCTTTGGATAAAAAGCGTCTGCTAAATGACAGTAGTAGTAATTTCTATAACCTAAACTTAGCCACAGCTCAGGAAGGTCAGAAGGTAGGTAAAGTGTCTCATGCCTAAATCAGTGATGTAGATTAGAAAACTCCATTTAGAGTGACTTCTTTAGTGATACTAGGTGTGATAGTAATACTACTTTGTATCTATAATTAGCTTAAACATACTAACTACACCAGCAAAAATGTTCCAGACTTGTAAGACAGTAAAGAATTAAGTCACATTTAAAAATGTGAGGACCAAGCTTCAACCACTGGATGGTCACTGGTTTGAGTCCCTGCTCTGTCCAGAAAAGTCACTTTGCTGTTGTGTCCTTGAGCAAGAAACTTCACTCACCTTGCAAGTTTAGTGGTGATCAGAGGGTCCAGTGGCGCCTATTCAATGGCTGCCTCACCTCTGTGTGTGTGCTCCCCTGTGCAGCTGTTGCTACAATATGTGTGTAGTTTATGACCACCAAACGTGTGTGTGTGAATGAGAGCATTGTAGTGTTAACCACTTTTGGTTGAGAAATGTGCAATACATGTTATTAACAATTTTGCTAAAATCACAGCCACGTTTTTTTGAAAATAAGTATTTTTATTTTAAAGAGGCCATTTCATTAAAAACAGTTTTTCTGTTGAATATTTTAGCACCACAGGTGTTCTTACCTTCATTGTGGGTGTGAAAACAGGTCAACAACTTCTCTTTCAGGTTTTATCTCTCAAACTACACAGGTGGAGATAAAACCAGAGTTCTCCTGAGTCTGAACGGCCTGTATCTGTTTCGTCACAACTCTTTTGTTCGTTTGTATTTGGCAGCTCCTGCAGTTGAAACCATGCCTAGCATGCTGCTGGCTAAAAGCTGTAGCATAAGACATAACAAACACGAAGAGACTATGTGTGCTGTTGCCATGCGCAGCAGGGCAGGTAACAATATACCTTACTCTCAGGCTAGTTTGTTAGCCAATCTGAGAATAATGAATATGAACGAGCTGCTGCCGGAAGCCTGACGGAACCAGCCGAATTTTAATGCAGACAGATTGAAAGGTCTGTTAATCAGTGTTTCCTAACATTTTTAGATATAAAATCTTTCATATTACTGGTTAATACTTAAGAAATAACCACAAAGTCCTGACATTTGTATGAAATGGCCTCTTTAAATATGAAATCCATCATTTTGCTATATCCATTTATTCATGTGCAGTCTTGTGAGTGGCTGATGCCCAACCTCAGCAGGTATCATGTGAAAGGCAGGGTACAACCTGGACAGGTTTGTCAGTCCATCTGCAATCTGCTACTTTAAACTCTAACTTCAGCTCTTTTTGATTGTGTTATTGTGTAGATTGGAGACACATGCCCCCATCTGAAACATGTTACTGTAATATCATTTTTTCAGAGGTTTTACTATTCACCAGATCTAACTCCTCTTTGGTAATTTGATTTGATATGCCTTTATTGTCCCACGGGGGGAAATTACATGGAGAAAACAGCTTGACCTTCACTCTCTGAAGCAGCCAGGCGCACGTGTGCCCAGCGCCAGCTGATCAGGTCAGCCAAGGTCCCACAGGATACTTACATACTATACATACATACATATATATAAGCACGCATAAACCTATGTGCAGAAACCAGATGAATATCAGACAACATTGCGTAGGAAAGGAGATAAAAGATTCTTCAAACCCAGTGCCCTCAAGGGGGCGCTGGATGGAAGCACAAAAAAACTCCTAAGCGGGGGGGGTGAACAAATACCAAGTACACAGTGAGGACAATTGAGGGGCATGTCTGCAAAATGTATGATGTGAGTGTGTTGTCAGAGGAATACACTGTCGCTGAGCAACACTCTCAGATATTTTTTGTCAGGAAATCACTGTCCTTGAGAGTCTGTTTGCCCCAGCTGGGCATTTGGAGTGGGAGGGGACAGGGGGAGGGGGAACCGAGTGTCCCATCTGCATTTTCCTCAGGGGAGGATGGAGTGTTGACCTTCGACCCAGCCAAAATAAGATGAGGAGAGATTAAGACAGAACTGCAGAATTCAACAGTCCTTTGATTTCTTATGGTGCACTTTCCAGTGGAAGTCCGAAACAGCTGAAATGGACAAAATCACATGAAAAACAGCCAAACAATCACTCCTCCACACTGAACCGAACCTGCAGCTACTCCAAGATGACACCCACCCTTCTAGTAAGATCCTAACCCCCATCAGTATGTGATCCAGACCCCCCAAACTTTTAGTCTGAGTGCTGCCAGATAAGGCACATACATTCCATTTTTTTTCCGAATTTGTCGATACGTTAGGTGACTGTCAGCTCGAATCATATGGTTCCCACGATCAGTGATACAAATATAGCCGTCCTTCACCAACAGAGCATGGGTTGAGTCCGAGCATGGTGGCTTCCCCTTCACGAGCCTCAATTGGAGTATAAAAGTTTTCCAGCGTGTAAGTAACCACGATACCAGATCCATAATTTGATATTCGAGGAATTTACTGGGGGGAGACTCACAGAAGCACAAAAGGCAGGGAACAAGCGGGACCAGACCAGAAAGCGTGTGCCCTCACCGAGATCAGCAAAAAAAACAAAAAAATTGAGTTATGAGGGTCACTTTAATTGACCCTGTCCTTCTGGTAAGCACTGTCATACACTCATGCATGTGATGCTTCTTTTGTTTATACACTAACACACACACACACACACACACACAAACTCCCACACACATCTTGTAATTTTGAATCAGTGCTTGATCACATTCCTGGTTGGGTTACATTGTGAAACGTTTATTTTGTTACTTGCATTTTTGTTATTGTTATTTGCTTTGTCTTTTCTGATTCTAGCAACAATTCCTTTCTTTTCAATGTCTTTGGAACAGTCTTCATCTCCTCCTTAGTGAGGGCACAGAAGGGAAAGACCTTGAGTTCGTCTAATACTATAATGATTTGATTGTGTTCTCAAGTTTGGGACAAAAATAACCTTTTCTATTGGAGTCATTGAGTCAGGTGTTTTCAATAAATGGAGTTCGTATTTCCTCAAGTAACATTCTGTTGCAAAAGGTTTGCAGCAAATCAAGTGACAGTCACTGAGATACACCCTGATACAAATCTACCAAAAGGCATTGTACAGGTTGTCTGCACTAAAATGTGTGAGTCGATGTGTGAGATGATAACATTTGCAATATGATCCAATATCTTGTTTCAAAGAGCCCAATATTTGGTCATTAAAAGTATTTTATGATTCTTATAATGGAAGCCGAGCCCATTGAATTCCCACCACCCTCTCCAACCCATCTCATTCTCTCTGGGTTACTGATTAAAACCGTTTATTGCCTATTTGTCTCCTCTCCTCTCTTGTTTCTGCCTCCCCCTCTTCTTGCTCATCCTAAATTTCTGACAATCATTCAAGTTATTGTTTCCCTCCCTTCTGGCAGGACAAGTCTTGCTGGCCTCCCTCTCCATGTTAATGTGGCTGTAACTCAACCGAGAATACAGTGTGTGTCCCTGAGATTTAAAACAGCCATTAGAATCTTAGCAGGCCAGTCGATATGACATTCACACATTTCTTATTAAAACCCATAAACACACAAACAGATGTTATACCAGTGGAAATATTTATTGATAAGTTAGAGGAAATGTTTGTGTCAATAAATCCCATCTTTTTTTTTCTTTTTTTTTTATTTTATGTGCTATCACTTTTGATTCTTTGGAAAACTCAATTTCATGTATTTTAATTTGTCACTTAATTCAGCATTTATCTTACTTAGTCTTACTGGGAATCTATTAACTTTACCTGAGGAATGAATGGTTGTTTGATGGAGGAATATATTCTAAATGTTATGAGATCAAACGACACACAAGAAGGAGGAGAGGGCTTTAACCCAACAGATGATCATTTGGCATCCTGGAAAGGAATTGAGACATTGGGTGTTTCTCAATGTCAAGTCGCCTTACCTACCGAGGCAGTGCCTTTGTAGACGAGGCGTCTTGCTTACGAGAACACTGGAACAGACTTAATTCACATGACCGCGACTGCCTGCTCACGTGCACTATTTACGTCATAGCATGTAGCATAATATTGTAGCAGCATTCCTTCAGCCATGAACTGGAAATGTTAACAAAAATAAAATAAAAATAAATATGCAAGCGATCTTAGTACCTTCTAGCCACTGAAGCTCCCAATGTAATCTGCATGTAATGTAAGTTCCCAATGATGGCAACCTAGGCAACCAGAGCAGGACCAAGGCATCAAGGCAAGGTTCCTTGATATTGAGAAACATCCATTAGCTGTGTTCAAATTTAGGGTCAATTCTTCAAAGGACCCAGTCGACGTGGGCCGGGTCCTTCGTCAACCGGGTAGACTGGATGTTAGCGGCTGTGAATTTGGACGGTCTAGCCTTCAGATGAAATCCCACTCCCACTCCGGCAAATGGGCTGTCATCTAGCAACTGTGATGACTCTGACCTGAATAATGCTTTTTAATGCTTAAAAAGTGTTTGAAGAATCGGTCTTAAAAGAGGACACTCGGGTTAATCCCACATTAAATATGTGGACTGTTATTTTATTTTTCTTTTGTAGGAGAAAATAAGGCTCTTCTGCCTTCTGTATTTTAATTATTTCATGTTTACCTTGAATATTTGTTCACAGATCAGAAATTAACATAGCAAGTTTATATATGTTTGATAAATAGTTGTAAATAAAAGTGGGCGGCTGTGGCTCAGGCGGTAGAGCGGGTCGTCTGGTAACCGGAAGGTCACCGGCTGATGTCTTTTCTTTTGTCCCTAAAACTCTGCTGAAATAAAAAAAAAAAATGAACAAAGCAGCATAACAACTACGAGACCTGCCATACGAGCAGAGACCGCAATACAAGCACTTTTACTGTAACATTTCAGACTAAAATAACTTTCAAATATTTTACATAAATGACAAAAGCCCTAAATCTAATCGTTTTAAGCTAATAAGTACAATCATCTCCAGGTGAAGCTCCCGCTTCACTGTCCACCATTGCTCAGAAAATCTCCCGTTCAACCCGTAATACATCTTGGGAGATATAGACCAGTGAAGGCTGCACCGGGCCTATCCTTCAAATCAGGAAAATGAAGGCCGGATTCATCGGTCGCATTTGAAGGAGTCTTCGAATTGGGACAAACCTAGTCGCGGCACTGTGACATTACTAGTCTACAAATCCGGCCTTCGAAGGATGCAGAGCCTGAATTTGGACACAGCCCTTGGTGCCTTTTGCTGCCGTTTTCACCTCACAGTCGTCCTGTCAGATTCATAGTTGTTTTAGTACACTCACTTAGGTAAGGTTTTTATATCCTCAAAAAAATGGTCACTTACAGGAAAAATCACCTAAATTAAACCAAGATTAATCATGAATGTACACCCAGTCTTACGTTTATACAAAACTTAACCCATCAAAACAGACGCATTCTGAATGCTTTGTTCTTGAAATATCCTGAAACCTTTTCCATGTCCATGTCCCATTTTTAACCACTTACTCAGCATGTGTTGCTCTCAACTGCCTTTTAGGCTCTATTAGATGTTTATGCTTATGTGAGCCAAAGGAAAGCAGGAATCAGACAACAGGGTGCCTGCGGTGCTCCCTGTATATGTAACAGTGAGCAGGCCATCTCTCTCTGTGTCTGCCAGCTGCCTTTTTTCTGAACTGCTCACATTTATCTGGCCTTTTGTCTCAACTCATTAGATATGAGTGCACTCCACAGCACTGTTGGAGGTGTGTAGGTGGAGAGTGAGTGCACTGGTAATGCATCTTTAGCATAAGTTTTGATTCTAATTTATGAACTCATGGGTCAGAGTTCAGACTTTAGTTCATTGTAATCCAAATCCACCTCCGTCTGCCTCTATGTTAACAGGAGTAACGATAGTGTCTACCAGATACATAGTAATTCAACTAGTTTAAATTGTCATACCTTAAAAGATGAGCAATAAAGAAACTAATTTTCCACATTCTTCAGTTCTTGCATGATTAAAATTGGGGGTTAGAAAGAGTGCAGAATATCTACATTTGGTCCTTGTGAAGTTGTGAATTAGTGGGCTTGACTTAAACATGCTCTGGATAAATTAACTGAAAATCTAGATTTATCACAAAAATCCTGGGATGACAGATTTTGTGAATTTTTGGCCAAAAGTAGTGGCCGAAACATTTGACAGTGATATAGTAATAGTCAGATAGTCTGCTGCTTCATTGTCTGTCAGATGTCTCTGTGGTTTTCTACAGCATGATCACAAGCATTTTATTTCATTGTATTAATATCAAGGGCTAAAGACTTTTGTTGATAATTGCATTCAGTTTTTGCAGAGTTAGTCTTCTCACTGTTGCTCAATCTTTTTCAATTGCTCTCAATTCACCCTGGTATGCTTTCAAATAACTTCTGTGTCAAATGGTGCTCTTTCTTGTATAATCAATACTTGGAGTTGGACAAAATGTGTGTGTTTTGTCTCTCTACTTGCTTCTTGAGGATCAACTCATAGTTCAGCTACCAATTGATGGTTGGAAGAATTTGCTCTCACATGACATTTAGGTATTATTCTTTTTTCATTGACTGTGCTTGTAGGCAAAATTATTAGCAACTCCAAATAGTCACAGGGTGCTTTACTGTTTGTATGACACAGTTCTGATGCTCATCTTTCTTCTTCAGGTAATCATTTTTACAAATTCCCCAAACATTCCGAAAGGGGATTTGTGTAAGAACATTTGGTTATCATGGTCCTCAGCTGACCAATCCCTGTACATTTGACTAAATATCAGTTTGTCTCTGATGCTTTTCTTAAAAAGAAAATGTACAAATTTTAAGTAGGAATCACACTAATTGCGTGAATGCACAATGCTTTTGAGACGGATTTATTTATCGCTGACCACATGGGATGTAAGTACCAGTGGCGGCTGGTGTCATTTTATCCAGGGGGGGCTATAGCTCACAAAATAATCATAAAAAAATAGCTTTTCCCAAATTCGTTTTCCCAAGCATGGCTAACCGCATAGCATTTTGCATGTGGATCCCAGTTTGTTCATGCTTCTTTGCTTTTTCTGAAAAGTGCTTTAAATCAGTCATACCTGTCTGAATCCAAGCTGGGTCTGATCCTGCCATTTGAAAAAGGAGGCAGGGAAAGTAGAATAAAGCATTAGCTTCATTACATCCAGTTAGCCCAGCCTTTTTCTCGAACCAGGTCCTTGAAAAAGATCGAGTATACTCTCGTCCTCTGTCTTTGGACTGCTGGCGATGGTGATGTCCGGCTGATCAGGTCCACTCTGCTTCACCTCAAGCTTCTCTTGAAATGTTCTCCACTCAAATGAAAATTTTTTAAGCGACTTCACAGAATTGTTTAATTTCTCTGTCTCCATTTTGCTTTGTTCTCCTTTGTTCGTCTCCATCTCCCGCACAAACTCGAAATCACTCCGCCGCGCCTTGTGACCGACGGTAACAGTGACATCACGGCACGAGGGCAGTGACGTGTAAATCCAGCTGCACTCAGCTTTGGGCGCAGGCTGGCCGCGCCTGAGAAGCTCCTATCTGTTTGTATTGAAGAGACACAACTGCGCATGTCCAACTTAAAGCGAGAGTCTGTGAGCAAAGATTTCTGCACCCTGAGGAGGAAACACGTGACCAATAACCGTAGGCTCTGACCATAGACAGCATGGATGAATAAAATAACTTTAAACACACAAACTATGTAATATATATCCTATTTATATCAGAAAAATATACTCGTATATTTTGAAGTATTTTATTAGCATTTTTTTTTTTTTTTTGTGGAGAGTGGCAAGTGGTGGGGCGGCGCCCTAGCGCCCTCTATTGGCCAAATCACTGCTGTTTTGCTAATTTCCTGGTTACAGTTTATTTAAAGTGTCCTAGTTATGTCTCTGTTAGTTCACAGTTAACCTCTATTTCATATTATTCATTTATTATTTATTTATTTTATTGTCAACCCTCCCAAAGTTGTCTAAAAAAAATTATTTTTGTTGAAAATTCAAGCAAAGTATCATGTGACTCATGCAAGGTAACAAGTTAAAGAGAAGTGTTTTCTTTGCCGCCCTTTCTCTGTAGCCTCTGACTTTTTCTTTATTTTTAAAACAATTAGTCATTAATAAAATGAGAACAACAGTTCATGTTACAAAGGCAAAACATCTGGTTGGGTGACAGTAGGGACTGACAACTGGAATGAACAAACCAAAGTGTATTTATAAAGAGAAGTGGGTGATTTCTGAGTGAGGACAATGTAAGAATGATCAGCAAGACGCAATCAGTCGAATGGGAAAAGGTGTGACAATCAGCCAGGCAGAGTAAACTGAAGAGCAGAGGATCACTACTTACAATGAAACAAAATTACATGAAACTAAAGTAAGCAAGGACTAAAAATAAATAAACATAAGGTACTAAAATAAATTCAAGATGAGGACATACGAGATGGAGAATCCCAAACAGAAATATTAAAGGCAAATGAACCTAATGAAAAGATAAATATGAACTTAGAAACTAACTAAATGAGACTGGACACAAAAGTAACTGAAAAAACTAATCAGGAATTTATTGAACTAAACAAAACCCTAAAGTGAAATAAACAATGCAACAACAAGAAACCCTGAAGATAAATGAAGGAGCACAGAATGACACCAAGGCAACAGGAAACACAAAAAAAACAAAAACAAAATAAAGTTGCAGAGAAATTTTGAAAATGTTCCTTTGAAAAACAAAACAAAACTCATAATAATGACAACATGCTGCACTCAATGTCATTTCTCTTCAAAAAGTAAAAATAAATAAATAAAGAACACATTTTTTATTCTAATGAGTTTGCATGACAAAGAGCCAGTCAGTGTATTACCTGCAGCTATTTACAATTTTGTCCTAAATACATTTATATTCCCTAAACGACATGTCAAATTGATGAGATTGAAGTTTCCCTCAAACTTTAAACTTGTTTTTGAGCATTTACAATTAACCTGTAACTGAAAATGAATAGAAAAGGTATGTGGATGACCTATTAAGTGAATACTGAGTTGTTTATTATTTGCTGTTTAGAGCATCTGCAATAAACTACAGCTAAGGACTGAAGCAACAACTAAATCTGTAAAAAATAACTTTTTTTAACCACAAGGCAACATTTAAGTTAACATATTTTTAAAGCCAACTAATCAATTTGGAGGACAAAAAGGGAGAAGAAAAAGCATCAATCAAGGATCTTAAACAATTTCCGGAATTTTTAAGAGCATATGGTGATTTAAATTGAAGAAAATTCCAAAATCAAGGTTGTGCAAGAATGTCTGTTAATATTCTATTTAAAAATCATCCTCAGTGGAGTCAACAGAGTGTTTAAAAAGTTTTACTTTTGCACATTCTAGCACTTGCCCTAGAGATGTACCGGCTCTCTCTGCAACCCTGAACAGGAATAAGCGGATATGGAAAATGGATGAAAGGTCATTCTAGCATTGAAAATGTAAACATTCTAGCCAGGAACACACAGCCAACTGCCCTGTATATTCAAACTAATACTGCTCATAAGGAAACACATTTTATTCAATTTAGAATACCAAACAACGATATACACACAAGGTTATGTAAGTCATGCCCACTATTGTTTCGTTTGTAAGTCAGATATTTATAAATGGCTCTGCACTGTTGAATCTGTCTTGAACTGAGTGTAAGATTGTGTAGGCACTGAAGTGCAATTCTTTCATTATACAAAGGTTCCTCCAATTACAAGAGTATGGGTGTGAAACATCCTCACCCTCCTTCTTTTCTCAGCTGTCTATGTTTATCATTTTTCACACATACACACACACACATATGGGTGTTCATATCCATACCTTCAGATGGCATGACGGTGGTTTATGTGCAGTTTTGGACACACACAGACTCACACTCCCACTAAGCATGAACAGTAGGGACATGGAACCAGTAATTTTTGACAAACACCTTGTGGCATACACCCCCTCCATGGCAATTTTTCATTACTTGTGTAATAACACACACATGAACACACACCAGAAGAAGGGAATTCAATTCATTTTTAAAGTGCAGTTTAAAAATGACCGGCTTCCAAATTCTTGTGCAACATTAAATGCATGAAGCACTTTCCCCTTTTGCTCAACTTGTTTGTATTTTTTTCAGTTTTCAGCGAATCTCTTGATTTTCTTTGGTCCTCATGTTTCATGCAGGTGGAGCGTCTCTGATCAGGTACACACATAGAAATACACAAAAACAAGATAAGGGAAATAATAATCATGTGTTTTCAGACTGTAATATGTCACATCACTTTGTTGGTCTGGTAAACAGAGATAGAGCAATGAATAGTGCACGTACACACATGACAACTATAAGTGCACATATGATTACAGATCCAGGGTCTCTTATAAAACAGCAATCTAATGGGTATGTGACAGCAGTAGCTCATGTCCCTGTCTCTGAAGATAAGGAGGAAGTAATATACGTGTCCACGCTTTTAGCCCACACACTTTTACACGAACACACACAGACAAGGTAAACAAAGCAGCACATGTTGAGGTGCATACTGAGTGGAAGGAAGTCTTTCAAAGCAGAGAGTTGGATGCAGATGAAACACCTACACCAGACTAAAAGAGTCTGCACAGGAAAAACATTACACTGGAATTTCATGATGGCAAAAAGGAATTACATAATTAATGACTAACTGTCGGTGCTAAAGACAAAGGATAGAGGACAGAGGATACTTTCTTTTTTATGATATAGTGTTTCTCATCATATTTACTCAGAAAACTATATAAGTGCTGTTTTTTTGGCATGTTATGTTGATTATAACGTCACCTCACTGGATACAGTTTAAGTTTCTAGTCTTTGCCCTCAAGTGGAACAAGTGGTGTTTAGATGTGAGTAAAAACCCCACAAATATTCACATATGTAGAATTTTTCTTCTTTGTTTTTATAAGAAAGTCCTGACACACCAGAAATGATTTATTCAGATTTTAGTGAGTGTATTTTACTTAAAATAAGCAATATTCCATATTTTTTATTATTATTATTATTTTTATTCTGACTCATTCAGTTCCTACAATTTAAAATTTGACAACATTTAATGTCATTGTTTTGTTTTTTTTTTTGTCTGCAAAATTTGTGCTTGCTTACTTACTTGTTTAATTATTGCATAAAAACTATATTCAGATGTTCCTAAACAGATAAATTAGAACATATATTTTAGATAGCTTCTCTGTACCTTAACATGGAGCAAACTTAGACTTTGATTTATTTAATGTCTCCCTTAACTAATATATAGGATTTCTATCAATCACTATAGATTCTACTGTGGAAATATGAGTAGATATATTTGAGTGTTTAGAGTTTTAGGTACTATAAATTGACTCTGACCATCTCTTTACTATACCTTTAACTACACCTTTAACACTCATATTTTAGTCATGTGAATATCAGCAATGAGCTAAACATCTCTGGGCAGAGTATCAACTCTGTTAAGGAACCTTTGTGCGTTGTCCAGAGTTGCTGGTTGGACAAAGGTAAAGCATGCAAGTCTCATCTTCTGAGTTATTTCTTATCGTACATTTGTTTGATAGCGTACAGGAAGCTATTTTTGTTATCAGAATTGGTGGTGTACTTCTTGTTGTACTTCCTGTCTACCTCTTCAGCTACAGTCTGCTCTGTCCCTTCTTAAAAACGGCATCACAGTTCAGTCTGTTGTCCAGGTGAACACCAGGTATTTATACTCCTCCACCACCTCCACTTCTTCTCCATGATGGAAATGGGTGTTGGCATGTTGCTGCTCTTCCTAAAATCCACAATCACCTCCTTTGTCTTTTTCACATTCAAGATGAGATGATTGTTCCCACACCAGGAAACAAAGTGGTCCACCAGTTCTCTGGACTCGGTCTCTGGTCCATCACTGATCCAAGCCACAACTGCAGAATCATCTGAGTATTTTTGTAGATGGCAGGACTCTGACCTGTACTGAAAGTCTGAGGTGTACAGAGTGAAAAAGGAATGGTGAGAGTACAGTGCCCTGTGGTGCTCCTATGCTGCTGATCACCTGGTCAGACATACAACTCTTCAGTCTGTTTGTGAGGTTGTCCTTAATCCAGGTGATTGTGGAGGCATCCACCTGTGTCTTCTGGAGGTTTTTACAAAGTAAAAAAGGCTGAATTGTGTTAAATACACTAAAGGAATCAAAGAACATAATCCTCACAATGCTGCCTGCTTTGTCCAGATGACAGTGGGTTTGTTGAAGCAGGTGTTAAAGGTGTCTTCATCTCCAACCCCACTGTGATAAACAAACTGTGTTGAAATGAAGTGGATTCTGTAACTGATGCTCTTATCATCCTGTGTCAGTTAATACAAGAGGGGCTTTTCAAATATTAACACATAGTTTGAGGAAATGATGTCGCATCAGTGAACCACTAAAAGACTGATACAATCAATCAATCAAATTTTATTTATAAAAACGCTGTACAACAACCGTAGGTTGCCCAAAGCGCTGAACAGCAAGAACAAAGTTAAAAAGAAAGCGATTCATTGAAACAGTCAAATCCACAAAGATAACTAAAAAAACAGTTTCAAGTGACGCGACATTCAACAATGAAAACCTAATTTTACAATTACATTAAAGCCTGACTAAAAATAAATTCAAATTTTACTACTTCTTTTTCACTACTTACTATTACTATACTTTACTACGATAATGTGATTAGATAAGTTGTTTACATTTACTCATAGTTATATAATAATAGGAAACTGGGTGCCTGACAGAAATATTCTTTCCCAGAACCTGGTAAAAGTCTCTAAAACAGAAGCTGTGGTTAAAACAACAACTATTTAAAAGTTAAAATAATCTCCATTCAGGGTTTTCCTTCTTTGAGCCACATACAGTATACTCAGTCTTTGTTCCTGGGACAACACCAGAGAGCTTAATGCTTCAGTTCAGTCTGCTAGCCACATTGATTTGGCCTTTGTTAGTATCACTTGTGTCAACACATGTTCACCTGCAGAATAATCAAATATCTCATAATCTATGTCATGTACTTCTGTCATAAAACAATGATTTGCTGTGTGAGTGCTCATAAGGTTTGGCTCTTGAGAGCACTATAAACATCATGAGGCGTTAAAAAACAGCTTTTGGTCCCATTACTGTGTAGTAAATTTTATGTATAAATACAAAATCAATATACATCATGATATCATGACAATTAACCAATAAGCCAACTAGCCAGTGAGGACCAGTGACCCAAAGCTCCTACTCAATCAAAACTGTACGATAAGCCTTCAGGTCTGGAAATGAGGGTGAGTTGAAGAAGAATCAGTGAACTTTAAATATTGGGTTGAGGAGGTGGAATTATTGTTTCAGCAAAAACTGGGAGAAGAACTTTAAAAACATAATATCATGGTGTGGGGAGTGATTAAATCATTAAGAGGCTTCAACCTCACAAAACCTCAAAATCATCACTGTTACTGACCCACCTGGTGACTCAGGTGAGAACTGTTTCTGACTGTCAGCTCTGCTGTCATCAAGAAAGCTTTAGAAGAACATTGATAAAGGGATACAATGATACAATTTTTTTCCAAACCGATGCAATACTGATACTGTACATGGATCAGAGTACTTACTGATACTGAGTACCGATGCTGATAGTCCTACCACTCTAAAAAAGGCAATTCATTGAAAGACAGGTTTTATTTTCTTCTCTGCTTGTTGCAACAAATGGTGAATTAGATAAAAAACTAAATATTAATAAAAATGACCACAGAACTAAAATTTAAAACTTAAAAATTAACATTTCCTGTGAAATTATTGCAGAGTTTCCACATTTTAAGTATCGGTTAACTTTAACCGATACGAGTACATTAGACGGTATCGGGGCCAATATCCGATACCAGTATCGGTATCGGTGCATCGCTACATTGATAACTATAGCCTACTCTGTACTCTGTGCTGATCATTATGTACAGGATGGAGGTCCCAATTCTATGTTATCTGTACAAAACAAATACAAAAATGTCATTTTTTATTCCTGTCAACTCTGCCTTTAATAGTCCATATGGTGCACAACAATATCGACTGCACAGCTCTTTTAAGCTGCATTTACTTCTTTATTTTTTGTTTCACTATTTTTACCATATTTGCTGTTGTGATGTTTGGATTCATGTTATGTTATGTTGCATTATTATGTTCTGAGATTTCATCACCTTTTCCTGTTTTTCAGTTTGTTATGTTTAAATTGTGCTCAGAATTCTCTGTTACTTTGTCTTTTTATCTGCTGCTGTAACAAACAATGTCCCTGAGGGATCAATAAATTGTCTGTCTTTCTGTCTACATTTTTGGATTTCAAAAGTTAAAACAACATATGGATATTTAATCTCATAGATGTCTTATATATATATCACTGACAGTATTTTAACTTGTGTCATTGTTATATTTGGCTGCAGGTTTGATCCGTCTGCGCTCCAGCCCACCGCCTCGCCTACAGGGTGTCGAATACATCTTTAATGTTACCGCCACAGATGACAATGCCTCAGGCGGACCTCAGGCATTGTCATCTACAGCCCAGGTCATAGTTGGAGTTGATGATGTGAACAACAACAAGCCTGTCTTTGAGAAGGTAAGAGGTGCAGTCACACATCTACATAATTTTGAAGCTTGTCTGCTTGCATTTCAAAATATTTTGGACATCTACGTTCGGATTGAATTTACTGTTTTGTATTTATAAATCTGAATCTCACTCCATCCTTTTCTTTCCAAGTTGTCTTTTACTGTTTGTCTATTCAATTCCACCCTTCTATTCCACTCTCCTACATCATTTCTTTGTGTCCATGTCTTTGTCTTTCTATCTCCTCTTTTCATTAGCCTCTATCGCTACCCTCTGGAGAAGCGATTAGTGAGCTTGACCCTCATCTCTTCTCTTGCATCTCACTCCTACATCATCTTGGTCTTTTAATTAAGGTTTTAAGGGATGTGGAAGAAATCCCGACCGACCCACTCTAGAAGTGCTACATCTCCACCAGCTTTTTTCTCACCATGTTTCAATTTTAAATGAGGTGACTTTTCGCCCCCCTGAGGTATCACGAGCCAAAATTAGGAAGGGGTGGGGGACTTGCTGAGTAAAGCTTGCTCACTCTCGCATGGGAGGAAAGTGAAACAGCAAGTGTTTCCCTTTCTGTTTCATGTCTGAGTAGGGAGAGAAAGAGAGACAGACGATGATGAGAGGCACAAAAAAGCTGAGAGGAAAGTGGGATTTCTCAAATGCAGCATTTTATGTGCTCTTTAATGGGTAATGTAAGAGATTAAACACAAAATTCATTTTGTAAGTGTACTTGTGTTAAGTACTCTGCAGTAGACAAAATCTGACATCAGAAACTTATTTACAGTAATGGTAAAAAGTAAGTTAACACTTCAAATTTTGGAGTTTTCTCTATTATGACATTATAAAATGGATTTGATCTTAACAAGATATTAATATTATTAATATCTAATATATTAATAATAATATATTTAATATATTAATATACTGAGTGGACAGTGGATTAACTCCTGAGAATGCCTCCCAGAATTTCCAAACTGAGATCGTTCACCAGGCTGTGTGCTGCAAAAAAGATACAGACAACTCAAAAGTACTTCATATAGCCTAATTTCAACAAATCTGGAAACTGTCAATATTACAGTGAGCTCATTTAGATTTTTGTTTACCATATTTCATATTGGAGCTCAGTTGTCTTTCTCAGAAAACTTTTGTAAACATTGATTATGTTTCAGAGATGCTGATTGAAATCAAAAACTCTTGAAATCTACTTTTCATGCATCTTTCAAGCAAAACGTTGTCATTTGATCAATAAAAAACTCTAAGATTAAAATACCTTAATTTTTAAGGAAAATTATATAAATAAGAAGAGCAAAAAAAAAAGTTCTTGGATGTAAAAGAGATGTGTGTATTGGTTAGTAAAGACATCCCAGGTTAGATGATGTTTACTGAAAGCCAGCAACAGAAGACTGAAGCAGAAAGGCCCCTTTATCTTGTTTTGATGCCAGACATACTGTAGCCTCTCAGGAGCTCAGGGCAAGATCAGTAGACCAGAACAGTAAGAGCAAGAGGCACTCACAAAAAGGTTGTGATTCAGAGTGGCTATATCTCTTAGATACAGAAGGTTTCTGCATTTCTCTGTGGTGGTGAGACTACAGACACAGTAGCAGTGATTACATTTATTATTAACCTTTAGCCTCATGGAGGAGGCTCTTGAGATGATGCTGGAAACCCATGGAGCAGAATTGAGACTGTGGTTGAAAGACCTGCAATGTGTTCCCTAAAGTTTTGACTGAGTTTAAAACATCCAGAACAGAAACCACAAATAAAACTCTTGGGCAGATTTGCATGAAGAGGGTTGATATTCAAGTCATTTAAAAACACATGTGCATTACGAGAGCATTCAAAGCATTTCAAAAAAGAGAAAAAATATATTTGTCAATTGTTATGTGATATTATCTATTTTTATTTTTTTTAATTATTATTTAATCGTGATAGTTTTATTCATATCATAGTTTTGAAAACAGTCGACCAGGCTAACAGCTTTGACCAGTGTGCTGAATTCAGAGTTTAGTCTAATCCTAATTTCCATCCTTCTATTCGTTCATCCTGCTGTACTTTCGAGGCATGTTAGCGTCACTCAGGTGGGTTAGCTCAAGTCTTCTGGCCAAATCCTTTACTGGTTCCTGGGCCATTTGCAATGTTGTTTTCCCATGACACTCTGTACATGTTCTATTGGATTGAAAAGTCCATTGGGAAGAACCACATTCAGTTTGCTGTGGTCTTATTGGTAGAAATACTAGTGGTGAGGTATTTTTGTTTTCATTGCAGAATATGTTGTGGTTTCACTAATATTAATACAGTCAAAAAGTAGGGCTTTAACGATTCACCAATGTATCAATGTATCGCAATACAGGGAGCAATATTGTATCGTGAGGTTCAAGACCGATAACAGTAAACATGTTGACTGACCACCACAAGGTGGAACAACATGCGTTCTAACACTGTATAAAAGGTTTTTCGCTGAGAAGAGACTCGGAACTGATGTGAAAACCAATCAGTGGCTTTGTATCTGCAATATATTACTGTGATGAGCAACTATTAAAAATACATGAAGCTTTATTAAATAACACTTATTACATTTTTCTAAGTAAGAATTTTATTTTGTGACATATTAGCTTTGCTCATAAAATACTACAAACTGATGTAAAAGTAAATGAGTGGGTTTGTTTCACCTATTATCATTGTATCAAAACAAAATAAATATAATCCAGAGAATTTTGTTTTTGTTGAAAATGCAAAACAAAGAAAAGTGTCAATGTATCGTATCGTGCATCGTATCAAAAGCAAAGTATCAAGATACGTATCGTATCGTGGGATAATGTATCATTACAGCCCTAGTCACAATCCAGCAGCGAGTTTTATGCATATTACTAATCCCTCATGATTCTTTTTAAAGTGACACAATTACTGGTCTTCCCATTTCTTTTTTTACACTGTATTTTTGTTTTTCATTTAAAGTGTCTGCTGTGTAGAAACTATTAATTATTTCTTTCACGTTAAATTGCCATTTGTAGCACCATGTACTCCCTTTGACCCTTCTGAGTAACAACATGCCCTCATGTAAGCTGGTATAACTTCCCTTGACTCAGTTAATAATCTACAGGAAACTTGAAATAATAATAAAAGTGCTTATTTCCAATGGTGTGGAAACTGTAAAGTGATTGGGAATAAAAAGAATACGAGAGGGTTTGAAAACATAGGTGCTGTCAAGGGGAGGCATTAAGAGCAGTATGGAGGAACTATCTGGTCTGAAGTACACAGATACTTCAGTAAGACAAAAAAAGTTAATGCAAAAGGACTAAAAGAAAAAGTTAAAGAAAAAAAGGAGCTACACAGCAGGAAGTCTGTGAAACACAAGGAGCTTTGAAATGAAGAGAATGAAGCTCTGCTATATATTTCTGACAAGTTTAGTGATTGATCAAAAACTCAAGAAGTCAAACATTGAACAGCTTCCTTGCATCATATCAAGAACTAAAAGCATGGAATAAATCTTTATTCCATCGGAACCAACTTTAGCCAGACTAAATTGAAAGCCAGATTGTTTGTAATAAACTACAACTTCTTGCATGACTAAAACATCCTGCATACTGCATTTGGACCAGGTCAGTAAAGAACCAAACAACCCTCAGGATGGAACATGTGAGTTATTTATCTGAGTGTTAGAGAATCTCACTGCACCTTAAAAGCTTGAAACTTTTCTATTTGAACTGATATAGAACATGAGATGAGAAGTACCATGTCATCAGAAATGAAGACGTTCCGTTTGCTTCATTTGAAGATTCTAGGTTTAGTTTAGAAACACTGTGAGATTTAGTTTTTATCTTTTGCCCTATCGCACATCACTTATTAAAGCAGTACAAACTAACTTTTACAACTTTAAGCTACTTTTTGAATTTTGTCTAAGTGAATACTCACCAAAAAACATGTTCAGCTTCATATTAGACACTCTGGACCCTCCAATGGCTTTACATTAGACTCTGACAGTGTTCTGATGATTTATGCTGCCCTGTTAAAAAATGCTGCCATAGTGCAAATAACTTATTTCATGATTAGATTTCATTCAAAGTTTCTTGTTTATATGTGCCTTGTTAATTATTTAAACATATTTTTATGATCCTTCCCTGATATTTTCTATATAAAAGCCCTCTGGGTCCTTATCGGCCATTGTTGGGGCCTTCTCCTCTGGGTGTGTCCAAACATTTGCCTGTTGCTCTGACAATGTAAATAAAGTAAAGAATAACATCATATTTAGTGTTTCTGTCCTGGGAGAATTTATTTGATAGGTAAAATGTATTTATGGAAAAATATAGAAACAAAATTAAATGATAAATCTGTTTATTGAAGTTAAGACTGTAGAATGGCACATGTGCAGAAGGAATTGGTAGCACAGCATGTTTCGACAGAACACTGGTTCGAGCAATGGCCTTCTGAGATACAGTTGTTTACGAAAGCGGAAATGTTATTTAGTACTGCTTTAATATATTTGATGCTCCTGGTTTTTTGAAGCACCAGATCTGCTGGTGTGGTGCAGTTCATTGAAAAGTTTTCCTTTTTTTCTCAGCCAGTTTTTCTTGCATTACCTGAAATATTATTGAGCACCAAACATTTTCTGTGCATTCATCTACCTGCACTCAGTTTCCTGTGCTATTTGAGAGAGGTGACCCCAACTACACAGCTCCTTTTTAACAGCACAGTGCCCCTCTATGATCCCCCACTTTAAGATTAAGTGACTACAATGTGAGGAAAGAGTTTGAAGTGACATATCCACTAAAATGAGTGTTTTTACCAGTCACAAACACACTAAACTGACTGCTGTCACCTTTCCATATTTAGAGTTAGATTTGTTTGGGAAGAATGGGAGTGAGAATTAAACTAAAAGTGTGAGTGTCAAGTCAGATGTGGTAGAGTTGGCCACCCTGTGATATGCCTCTGAACCTTCACAGTTTCACTGCATAAAAATAGGAATATCCAGATGTTTGAAACCTGTTTAGTGTTGGAAACATGCCATGTTGTAAAAGAAGCCTGTTCTGCTGTGTGGGGATTAAAACAGTCACACTCCTCCATCCAAAGAATCACAGAGTGTTTTTGTTTTTACATCTAAGTTGTAGTAGTTTCATCATCTTGTCAGATTTACAGAAGATACTGTAGAATGATTATGTAAATCATTGTCTTTGTCACTGCAAATTGATGGTATGTTATTTTAAAATTATGTAATTACCAGTGTGTAGCAACTGAGCATCCCTTCATGCATTTTTTATTTTTTTTTAATCTTTTTTTTTTTTACATGTAACTGATAAAATGTGGGTAGATTGAATATGGGCACGTGGTCAGTTCAGCTGATATTATGCAAACTAGAGGTGTGTATGGAGAAGCAGATCAAAAACATAAAGACTTATCAAGAAAAGTATTGATTTTAAATGATAGAATATTCTGATCTATGTATTTTGATTGAAAGGTGGAATGTATTTTTAAAGATAAAAACAAAGAAGGGCCTTCCCTCTGTCTTCATGAGTTTGCTTATCAGTTTCTTTTCTATACGTTTTGTCCTAATGGCGATAGACACCGAAAGTTCTCTTTAAAAGTTATTTTTAACCGAAGCCCCTTCACTCTGTTTTGACAGAAGGAAATATGAATCTAAGTTTCACCTTTTTTTAACAATGCCACCATCTGCTTTTCCTTCCGCCTGTTTTCTCCATCTCTCCCATGATCCTCAGTGTCAGCAGTACCGTGAGAGCACATCAGTTCTGGAGAACCAGCCAGCAGGCACATTCGTGTTACAGGTTCATGCTGTAGATGCAGACGAAGGCTCCAATGGCAGGGTTACATATGGCTTCATGCACAAAGACTCCACTGTGCCTGCATTCAGCGTTCACCCAGATACTGGTAAAAATAAATACAGAAATACTCACACAAACATAAACAAACTTTTATCACAACAAAAATTTATTATCAGCCTTTGACCAATCGAAGATTCTCAAAGTGTACCCTGGCTTCATGGTCGGAAATCAAAGTTGTAAGTATCACATGATAGTAAATGCTGTGTGACGTTCGGACCACCTGTCCAGCACATACCCCACTCCATGTGCCATCATGCAGATGGATGATGCAATTGTTTTTTTTTAAACAAAAATGCAAAAACTGTTTCTACTTTTACTTGGATAATATCAGATACTGTTAGAATAATGACTACATTATATTATAGTGAAGATAATGTAATATGTATGATAATATTCATTTGCAACGGTGTTCTTTGTAATAATCACTGTGTAAAAATCTGAATTAGATTATTGCAGTACTAATGAGACTGATTTGAAATTTGTCACCATGTGTTGACAGTTTGTTTCCACCTTGACACCTTAAACCAACATGTGCCAGGCAACACAGTACAATCTGAACATAACTTGTTTTTCTTATCTAGGAAAAAAATTACAAAGAACCTCTGTACCATTACATCATCACATTAGCATAGCTGGGTTATATATTTCTTAAAGAGGCCATTTCATTAAAAACAGTTTTTCTGAGGTTTCTGTTGAATATTTTAGCTCCACAGGTGTTCTTACCTTCATAGTGGGTGTGAAAACAGGTCAGCAACTTCTCTTTCAGTTTTAATCTCTTAAACTACGCAGGTGGAGATAAAACCCGAGTTCTCCCGAGTTCTAACGGCCTGTATCTGTTTCATCACAACTCCTTTGTTCATTAGTATTCATCAGCTCCCACAGTTGAAACCACGCCTAGCATGCTGCTGGCTAAAAGCTGTAGCATAAGACATAGCAAACAGGAAGAGAGGACGTCTGATGTTGCCATGTGCAGCGGGGCAGGAAACAGTATACCTTGCTCTCATAGGCTAATTTGTTAGCCAATCTGAGTCCAACAAATTTTAATAATGAATATGAACAATCTGCTGCCAAAGCCTGACGGAAGGAGCCGGAACCAGCCGAATTTTGGTGCAAACAGATTGAAAGGTCTGTTAATCAGTGTTTCCTAACATTTTTAAGATATAAAATGTTTCATATTACAGGTTAATATAAAATGAAATGGTCTCTTTAATAATTTCTTAAAACAAACACCAAACAACATTTTTTTTTTCACAAGTATTCAACATGTTTCAATATAACAAATGCAACATGAATGTTTTCAATGTGTTTTCAAATAACCCTGTAAGAAATAACAGAATATTTTTTGGACTTTCTTACATCATTTTAGTTTAGAAATCTTCAGGACGCTTGATGGATCTGAGATAAGAGTCAAATCATTGTTAGGTTGTCTGGTAAGTTTCTTATCTCCCATCTTCCCAGGAGTGATTGTGACTGCCAGTAAATTTGACCGTGAACGCCAGCGGGAGTACACAGTGACAGTGACTGCCACAGACCAGGCAGCCGACCCTCTGATTGGCATTTGTCAGCTCAACATTCTCATCTTGGACCAAAACGACAACAGCCCAAAGTTTGAAAACATTCGATATGAGTGTAAGTTGTTAACCAGATGAGGTAAAGCATGACTGAGAAGGATTATGTTTGGAAATTACTGTTATGTGCAAAAGTTTTAAATCCTCCATTATACTTTCTCTCAAGGGGCCAACCTTTCTTCTCATCTTCTAAATTGATCTTGTGTCACTTGTTGAAAATAAGATTTGAACCACTCGTTTTATTAGGGCTGGGTATCACTCCTAATTTCCTGAATCGATTCGATTCGATTCACAAGAGCAAAAATTGATTTGATTTCGATTAATTTCGATTCGATTCAATATTGATTCTTTTTTCAGATATTTCTGTCACATTAGTATTTCTTGAATATCAGACATTCGTAGATGGCAATTTTTATGAAATGCTGAAGCAGCCTTTCAACAGTGCGTATTTTATATACATTTAATATTCATGTTTTCATTAAAAATATCCAGAAGCAGTGGCATGTGGCATAACTGTAACAAAAGGAAATGTATATTTTACTACTACTACTACTACTACTACTACTACTACTGTCATTTAGCAGACGCTTTTATCCAAAGCGACTTACATTGAGAGAACATACAGGCAAGAAATCAAAGAGAAGGAAACAATATAAGGAGGCGGACTGTTTGGAGTCCAGTTTAATTCCGACGCTGATACATCATGTTTATCAATTTTCCTTTTTTTTTTTTTTTTGTTTTAAATCGATTTAGTGCTTTATGAATCGATTATCGATTTTTTATTCTTAAATCGATTTAAATCGATTAATCGATTTTTTAAACCCAGCCCTATGTTTTATGGATGTTACTTGGTTGAATTTGGGATGTTTACATGAAGTCAAATGGGGCTCATGTGTTTTTCTGGGTCACATGTGAAAACATGTTTTAGTTTTTTTCCCAACATGTTTGTGTACATTTTCGGAAAAAGGGATTTATATTTTTGTCCAAGAGATTCAGGCTTTCTTAAGGTCTTTCCAAATTTTCTGTTACATGTCGACAAAACACGGCTTCATCCTGTAAGTCAGAGATTCATTCAGAAGTCAAAGTTTAAACATTTCTTTAAAAATAGTCAGGTACATCACTAGAAATATTTTAACTCAAAAAATGAATGAAATACAAAATATGTTTGGATTAACCCTTAAAAACCTACAAAAATGGTGTGAAGCACTTCTAGGAAGAGTATAAAAGAGCCATCGAAGCAAACACATTTACACTCTGTTTCCCCACAGACTTTCTTCGTGAAGATACCATGATTGGAACCAGTTTCCTTCGAGTGGCAGCTCATGATGATGACTTTGGAACCAATGCTGCTATAACATACAGCATGTCCAGTGAGCAGCCCGAGTACCTCAGGGTCAACCCACTGACAGGTTGGGTGTATGTCAACCAGCCCATCTCACAGGTAAAACATTGTATTCAAACACAACACAATTCTCTCAACCTTCCTAACTAAAAACTTTTAGTTATGAATTCACTCTATACCATTTTCAGTAAAACATGTGTTTGTAATAAATACATGAATAATTTGTTATGAGTTCCGGACTCATACCCTGCTGAACAGGGACAGACTGGATATCTGTACGGAGTCTGGAATGGCCATCGAGCTGACTGGTTAAAACTTTAACAGTTAACAACAAAGGATTATAATACACTCATTTATCAGGGTTTTTTAATTAAAAAGATGAGCTATGCATTTGTTGTGGTAATAATTGTGGCCACCAGAAAATGTAAAGGAAAGTAAAAGTAAAGAAAACCATTTTTTTAGAAAATGATGCAGTTAGAAATAAAAAGCTCACCGAGCTTTGTGGCTTCAGTATAAGAGCCAGCAGCAGCAATAATAAAGACCCGGATGACGCGACAAGTAGAAGTTAAACCTGATTAACAGCCACATGATGGAGAACAAACTGGACAAGGATTTTTTCTTTTAACAAGAAATGTTGAAATGTAATTAATCGCCGTGGATTTGTACCGTTAATTTTTGATTTATCATTCAAAAGACATGAAATTTAGGGTGCATTCACACCAGTCCTGTTTAGTCCGTTTGAATCAAACTTTAGATTATTTGCCCAGAAAGTCCGGTTCATTTAGGGAGATGTGAACGGGCAATCAAACTCTGATTCAGACCAAACAACCGAACTCTAGTCCGCCTAAAAACATATGTCTCGGTTCGATAAAAATGAACTCTGTAGTGAAGTGACTCCACAGTGCCACCACAGGCAGGAATGTAGCATGCTCCTAATCTCATTTGGTCTGTGTAATAAATTGCAGTGTGAATGCAAACCTTACTGGCTAAAAACAGCAACAATGTTGCAATTTTGGTCCCCAATCGAACCGAGTCCACCGGACTATCAGGTGTGAATACAGCCTAAAACTGTACAAAATAAGTCACACTAGGTTAATAATTTTACTTAAAGTTGTGGATAAATGTTATATTGTGTGCTGTGGGCAGAAGCAGCAGATTTTTACGAGCATCAAAGGCTTTTTTTGCCGCAACATTATTTTCTCCAGAAGATATATGTAAGTTCTAATGGAGTATGAAACAGTTATGACAAACTCTGGTGCTGCTGAGGAAGCTGATGTGACAAAGGGGGGAAGTATAACATCACCTACAAAAGTTCAGGTTTAGAAAAGTGGCAAGCAAAGCAAAAGAAAAATAGCATGAATGGGCTGATGACAGGTGTAACCCCACCTCTCACCTGATGACTGGTGGGATTAGGCACCTTCTGCTCACATGGAGAGCCTCCTCTTTTTAAAGCACAGGTACATTATAAACAGTGGCATGGCAATGTTATGATAGTTGTGTGTTTGCTCTCAACACTGCACATACTGGGTGTGAAAACAGGTCAACAACTTCTCTTTCAGTTTTTATCTCTCAAACTACGCAGGTGGCGATAAAACCAGAGTTCTCCTGAGTTTAAACGGCCTGTATCTGTTTCGTCACAACTCCTTTGTTCGTTAGTATTCGACAGCTCCCGCAGTTGAAACCACACCTAGCATGCTGCTGGCTAAAAGCTGTAGCATAAGACGTAACAAACAGGAAGACACGACGTCTGACGTTACCATGTGCAGCGGGGAAGGAAACGGTATACCTTTCTCTCATAGGCTAGTTTGTTAGCCAATCTGAGTACAGCAAATCCGAACAATGAATATGAACGAGCTGCTGCTCGAGGCCTGACGGAAGGAGCCGGAACCACCCGAATTTTAACGCAGACAGATTGAAAGGTCTGTTAATCAGTGTTTCCTAATGTTTTTTGGATATAAAATGTTTCATATTACTGGTTAATACTTAAGAAATAACAACAAAGTCCCAAAATTTGTATAAAATGGCCTCTTTAAAGATACAATTAGGTGTAACATTTGACGTCTACAGTCTTAGGGATCTGAGTCTGTCCTTACTGTAGGTCTTTGTGTATCATTCAACATCAAATCTTCAATTTTTAATAGTTATTATCAATTATAGTTTCCTGCAGTTGTTATAACCAAGATCTCTTTTAAATTAATCTCTTAATCTCTCTTAGGTTTTTGTTCTGCAGCGAGCTAAGCCTTTCACTAAACTCACTTATCTTTTAAGTATATTTGAGATTTCCCGAACTGACTCAGTTTCATCCAAGACAAAACAAACACTCTGGACTGTTCGTTAAAATCTGGGATGTAGATGTACTGTGTTGTTCCTTCTGTAATTTATAACGTCAACCAGTTTTTTCTTCCCTTTTCTGCTTTTCATCCTTGTTTCTTTGTTTTTATTTTGTTTTGTTTGTGCCACAGAGAAGTTACATCACCAGGGAAATCGTGGCAACAGATGGAGGAAACAGAAGCAGTTCAGTGGAGCTGGCTGTCACCATCACCAATGTGAAGAACCAGCCTCCACAGTGGGAGAATAACACTTACAGTGTGGTTATACCAGAAAACACTGTTCGGGACACTCCCATCATAGTATGTTGGCCTATAGATAATGTTAGCATGCTCAACAGGATACAAACACGCAATTGTATTTAAATTTACTCCAGTTTGCAAATATTTTAAACGTTTCAGAATTTAAAAGTAAATTATTTTTGTTATATCACAGAGATTAGATGTGATGATGCTGATGAGCAGTTTACTTGATTCCCAAACTTTCAGGAATTCTGCGTTTTGCAGATTTAAGAAATAGTGTTTGACCCTGAACAGATAAATAAGCACATTCATAAAAATACCACCAAGTATAGACATGCTCACACAAAGGTAACGCAACTGGAGGTGGAGATTCCACAGTAACACGTGATAACACCCTACCAACTTAATCATACCTATTTACAATGTTTTAAATTATTTGGGATTTTTGCCAAACTCTAATATTTGTGTTAAAGAAAGATTCTCTTTTTGCATCATGTAGAACTCTGGTTGTGTTAAAGATTGTGAATAATACCAGTAGATGTCAAAAACGTATGCTACGATTTGGTATTTTTTATTATTTAGACACAATATTTCCTTAAGTCTTTTTGTAACCATGTGAACATTATGAACACCATAAAATAGTCTGTAGACTGTGTTCAGTGAAAAGGTTGCAGTCGACGCTCGTCTTGAGACTTTCTCTTTGATCTGCTGCTACTGAGTTCTGTAAAAAACAGAGTTTTTCCATGTTAAATGATGAAATGGGGAAACAGGAGAAGATAACCTTCATCTTTATATTTTAAAAACTAAATAAGTGTCTGTTTTTTGGTAAATTAGCATCAAAATAAGATCATCTGAGACCCTGGAATCAGGTTAAACCTCCTCCTTGTGGCATTGCTAGAACATCAACTCTTTCCCATCCAGGTGTTTCATCCATGTTCTCCTTGATTTTATCCCTGTTTGATAACTACATGCTTGCATGAACATCTTAAGAGAAGCAGTCATCTTTATTTTGATTATAGCTTTGATGTATTTTTAGAAAGTCAATCCTGATCAGCATTAAGCAGACGGATGGCAGCGGAGCTGGTTTAGGAACCCCGATTCCAAACACTCCAAAATCTCCTGATTCATTCTGTGTGTCATCCAGATGTTTCACATCT
>SSNP01000028.1:333988-516670 GCA_006937955.1 Pachypanchax playfairii
ACTTCATTTCATCTTTGAAATGCAGTGTATCTTTCACGCTTAGGGGATTAGAGTTAGCATGGACGGAAGGGACATGTCCCCACCAATATCCAGCGAAAAAAGAAAAGAAACAGGGCAGGGTTCAGTGGTTGATTCATAGGTCCCCACCCATGCCAAGAACAAATCTACTCCCTTGTTCACACTGTTAAGACACTAAGTTAGAGATCAAAGAAGGACAATTAAGACAGAGAACATGTTTTATGTCTGAATGTGCTTTACTGTGTTTGTGAGAGAAAGAAAGAAAAAGCCAGATCTCCATGACTGTGTCAATCGACATGGTAGATCAGAGTAGATTTGTCTGTTATATAGAGATGCGATGTCTCGCAGCTAGGTGTCAATTCTGTCATAGATTTTGAGTTTTTTTGTGGCCTAAATGAGCTCACTATGTAGTCAGAGATGTTTGTCTTGCTCTGTGTTTCACAGGCGTTTTGTTAACTTTTTGTAGGTTGATTGGATCCATGTAGGTCACCTAAGCAGGGTAAAATCCAGAGGTGGTATCTTTCATTTTAATTGGCATCATCTGTTGAATCACCTTCTATAACGTCAGAGAAAAAAGGAAAATTAAGATCAGAGTGTATCTGTTTGATCTCATGAGATATCAGATTGCTGCTATTTTGTGAAACAGTTTGAGGCTTGCTGAAATGTACGTATTCATTATTGTGAACTAAAAAAATCTTTTCTATTTGGGCAGATTCTTTTTAACTATTTATGATTCACACTTCAGTTGCAGCCCTGTGGCAACGTTTTACATTTCTTTTTCAGAGAGTCACTGCTGGCGTTGACCATTTTTACAACTCTCAGTAGTAGCACTTAAAAAGATGGAAATATGTGTCAGCTCCTAAAAAAAATGGTCCATTTGGGGTTAGGAACGGGGTTATCTTGCTCAAAAAATGAAATTAAAAATCATCATAGTGTTCATGACATTATTTTTATAAGTAACTCACAAAACAAATTGTATTCTCCATTAGAAATAATGACTTGATAAGTAAAATAATAAACAGACTTTTCAGAAAGGAGTTAATCATTTACAGTAAATTGGTTTTATTTGCCTGTTTTACCAGGAATAATTAAATATTTAATATAAATAGTTTTAAAATGTCTTATTGTATTTGAATCTAATCTTGTTTCTTTTTTCTCTGGTCCTCAAAGACCATCAAAGCCACATCCCCTCTAGGAGATCCGAGGGTTACTTACAATTTGGAGGATGGTATGGTCCCAGAAACGAACATGCCTGTTCGCTTCTACCTGACCCCTAACCGAGAGGATGGTTCGGCTTCCATCCTGGTTGCTGAGCCACTCGACTATGAGACCACCAGGAATTTCATTCTGCGAGTTCGAGCTCAGAACGTTGCTGCTGTACCGCTGGCTGCCTTCACCACAGTCTATGTCAATGTCACTGGTAAGATTTCTAGGAAATGTTCTTATTAAAAGTGGTGAGATGTCTGAAGGTAAAGTCCATGAAAGGCTGCATCACCACACTGAGATGCATTCCTATCAACATGGATGACTGTGTAGAACACAGTAAATAAAAAATAAAGTAATTTACTTTCCATTGAATATTTAAAACTGTCCAAATATGATTAAATCATGTGTTTGTGAGCTGTAAACCTCATAAATGACTGCTGTGATGGAGGACATACCAATAAGTTTTTCTAATGAGTACAATGTTTGATAATTTAAAAAGCCTGAAACTTCAAGCTGAAACTGTCTGCCATGTCTACAGATTTTTGCACTAGATTTGACATGTGCACCTGCTTTCAAAAAAAAAAAAGGATTTGAATGGAATTAAAACCAAAAAGTCAAACTATTGTGTTTGAAATGAACAACCGTGTAGCAGTTAGTTTCACAAAGAAGAGGACAATCTGGCTGCAAATTATACAGTGAAAATTGTTTTTTGCTGTGGGGGGGTGGGGTGGTTCATAAAAAGACACTCCCACCCAATATGGTCTCATGTCTTAGACTGAAGTCATATACTTGTTCCAGTGTTTTTCTTGTTTTAATTTCTGTCATAGATGATAAGAAAATACATTTAGTTCATGAGAATGAAACACTAAAATCTTGATGCAAACATCATCTACAAAGTGTTCAGCAGACCGTTAACATGCAACAACAGACCCACAATGTTCCACATCAAAACATCGACAGCAGCAAAAAGCTGTAAACAACATGTTCCTCACTAATGTTAAAGGCACATACCGCATCACTTATATTCTTAAATATGGTCTAATACAGTGGTCGACGGTTATTTGCACGACCTCGGAGTTTTGTGCATATAAGTGTTGTGTGCAATTATCCATCGGTGGTCATTTGGACTGTAAACACGTGCTGCAGTGTTCAGTATTAATAACAGATAATTGGAAATGATTTAATAACGCAATTACAATGTATTAGGAGAATAAAACTCTCAAACTGACCGAGTAATATACTCGTAGAGTTGATCCACTATGACACTATAAGTAAACAGATGCGCCAAATACGCGCGCATGGACGCGACGGTAACGACACAGATTAAGTTACAGTTAGTAACAGAACAGAACGGTTTTCTATATCAGATATTAAGAACTCATGATCGGCAATAAAAACTAGAACAAATGTTACATGTGATACTATTTCATACTGAAGAAGTCGGTGATTATTTTTTGGCGACTGATGGCTTCAGGCAGATGCACCAGACACGCGTGCGTCAACGCCAGAGCAGCCTTGTTCCACACACCAAACAGCGACAGTGTGTGGGAGAACACCAGCGGAGGTGTACAGTCAAGTAACTAGTGAGAAACAGCGAGATTTAGTGAGATACATATTTAGTATGATACCTCCAAATGTTTTGTGCATATAAACCTCGGAGCTGTGCATATAAGCGTATGGATTCTCTATGACACAGGAACATGCCCAGCAGTTTTGTGCATATAAGCATGTTGTGCATATAACCGTCGACCACTGTACAAAACAATAAATCAATACTTGGCCTATTTCAACATTTTTCCACTTATGATTAAATAAATCTGGTGTTTTTAAAGCAATGATTAAGAGAGAAAATGAAAAATTCAGTTTTCCATTTTTTCTAAATTTCTTATTTTATGATTTAACCACATATTTTCACCTCAAAGGTTTTTAGTTATACAATAGATAAATGACATTTCAACCATTCAAAGGAAAAAAAATATCCAGAATGTTATGAATATTGACAAGTTTGAACAGAAATATGTAATAAAATGTTTCAGTTTGACAAAACATTCCAATCATTTATTAGTGAGTTAGAAAAAAATGCATACAGTTCCTTAAAATAAAAAACAGTCTCACAAGTATCAAAGGAATAAAGAAACAGTTCCTCGTTCAGTAAAATAAGTATATAAAGACACTGAGTTCATACAATCACATGAAATATGTAAACGTATTTGTCTAATTGATGATGATGATGATAATGATGATGATTTGGACACTGCTGTCTACTGTCTCATCCATCTGTTGTTGAAATCAACTTTTATTTTCCCAGAAGTTTCACTGCACGTCTTTCAGCTGCTCCGAGTTACCTGGTTTCCACTCAGGCTGTTGTTGTTCTGTGGCAACGTTTCACTTCATTTTTTTCTTTGATTCTGCACACGCAGCTACAAAGTCTACAATAAACTCACATCATTCTTCTGCTGATGAGTTTTCACATGGAAGAGTTTGCTGAAAGTGAACCTAACTTTAGCCCATTTCATCTCAGTTTAGATGAGACTTATTGATTTTTTGGCTCGTCACATATTTTCTTGTGGTCCCAGTCGAACCTGCAAAACTTACTGAAAAGTTGTTTTCTCAACTCATAGACATTTTTGGATGTTGTTCAGATATAAACTCTGTGTTTAGTGTTTAATGTGTTATTTCTGGATGCATGTGGAGCACCCCCCCATCACATCAATCAGACAGGAGACTGCAGCAGCCTACTGTCTCTCATTTCTCATGAATGTCAGTGTAAAGTGTGACGAACATTAAGAAAACTCTGATTCGTTAGATCACATATGATATTCACTAGATAAATTAGAACATTGGATTAGACACATATTAGATATATTTACCTCATTTGGGGGGTGTCCAAGTCTTAATCCAATTACCCGTCCCATAATTTGAACCATGATGAAGACAAGCAGGCCTTTAAATGATTTTCCGCTGGACAGACGAGTCAGAAACTAAGTTCACTTTATTAGTAATATAGTCACCACAGTGAAATCTGCATTATGTTAAAAGGTTACAATAAGCTGTTCTGATGCCTGAGAATGTGCTACTAACAATGTTTGGACTGTTTCCTTAATGCAGCCTTACAGCAGTCCTATAGGAATCTAGTGTTAGTGGCTTGTTCAGAGGTTTGTGGCAAGTCGATGTTCTGGTTCAAGATTTTCCACAAACCCTCTGCATAGGAATGTTGATGTAATATCTTCCAAATAACTTGCGCGCACTACGCCATGATCAAGGTTTATTTACTTAATTATTTACTTCTAAAGTTGTAGAGAACTGGATGTTTTACAAGGATATAAAACAGACTGTGTCAGACTGTTTCCAGAAAATTACATTTACCCCTGCTTTCCACTGAATGTGCAATGTTAGTGATGCTTAATACGCAGCTGATGGCCGCCATTAAAGTCAATAATACCCTTTCCACATGCGCACAAAGCAGCGTGCATGAGACGCGTCCCAGAAGCATAGTGTCGCGAGCATTACGCGGCAGTTCAATTTTTTACACTGTACGCTTCTAAAACGCGTCAAGCTCAGCAGTTTAGTTTGGACCAAACAGGAAATCAGGCGTTCATACCCGGAAGTTCCAAAATAAAAGGACTCGTACGGATTTCCATTTGCAAGGCTTCGAGAAAGTACAGTACCTGTGACGGGTTTGAAGTCGGTAGGTACCTTCTGGATACATGTTGTCGTATTTCTCCCTGCTTGTTGTTGTGTGTACTGACAAAATCAGACGTGTTTTCGCTATTCTCATGAGATTTTGTGATCTTCCGGGACCAGATGGATGTAACCCTAAGCCAGTGATTTACACGTGTGAAGTGCTCCCAGTAGGAAGGGATGCACTGCTGATTGCACGAGCAAAACGTTAGGCGCTGCCGACGCGTCCAGTGGAAAGGAAGGGTTACATTTACTTCTTATTTTTCATGGTACGTGAGGCGACACAGTGAAACAGCTCATCAAAGGTGTTACGGTTCATTCCAAGTCGTGGTTCCGCATATGGAACTAAATCCAGTTCTGGTTGTAGAGGTGCTGCCTCAGCTTGAAAATTAAAATGTTTTACAAATTTCCAAGCAGATTTGATGATCAACATACAGTATGTTAGAGATACTGGATCTCCATCACATACATTCCCCAACAAAATGTGTTGACAGCTGAAGGTTCTTTACAACAACGACTTGAAATTGAGTTGCACATGGAGGCTCTGTCTGGGCACCTTATGGTGCATTCACACCGGCCTCTTTGTCAACGTCAAGCAACGCTGATAACGCTCCAAATTTGACGTTTGAAGTTGAAGCTCATAACGCCTGCCAGTCAGAGCGCATAGGCGTTAAAACTCGTAAAGCCTGACCGAAAAAGAGCGCGAAGGCGGGGCTTCCTTTCTTATGGGATGTTCGGAGCTATTGCAGATCATATTGAGACAGTGGCTTGGATTTATTTACTTCATAGATCTAGACAACGTCGACGTCGGGTGCATCAGTGCCGTTTGTGGATACACCCCATTCTTCAGATGCGTTCTGAGTTTGGTGAGTTTAAGCATTTGCTCCAGGAGCTACGTTTGGATGAGGTTCATTTATCTTCCATTTTGGCTGATCCCGCTTCTTTCCGGCTACGTGCTGTGACGTCTTACATCACTACGATGAGACGCTCTGATTGGTTGACATGCCGCTTCAAGAGCGTTATCAACGTCAAAAGTTCAGCTAGCTGAACTTTGAGCTTTTCTAGCTTTTCAAGCGTCAACGCCTGAAACGCTAGAAAAGCTTGAAAAGTTGCCGCTCATTACGCTCACAAAGCGCCGCAGAGCCATTGACGTCTGTCTGACGCCCGTCCACCATAGACTTTACATATAAACTTGCCGCTTATGAAGTTGATGGTGGGCCGGTGCACCATTACAGTGAAAATGTTTATAACATCACTGCATCACCATATCAAGAGAGCACGAACTCTGCTGCAGCGTACGACTGAAAATCACCTCATTCTCAAGGATTCACAAAGTTATTGATGCTGCAGCCATAACAGCTACCTGTAGGAAATATTGCCACTTCCATGGATGTCCACGAACTACAGATGTCATAGGAAACAGGAGATTTGAACTAACAATGCGTTCGTACAGGTCATTGTGATCAAGGCTTTACCTCATATGTTATCATGTGCCTAAAGATAGTTTGAGTCTAATTGTCTTAAAGTTAAACTTGATGTGCACATTTTATAGAGAGATCGGAATCAAAGAACACAGGCAAGGAACAAAGCAAAAACCCCAGAGGAAGGAGATTAAAACAGCTTGTGATAGAATGTTACAGAAAGAATAATCAAAGAAAAAGGCAAGGCAGGGTTCTGAGGTCTTTACCCCTCAAAACCCTTTTCTCTAAAAAATATCAAGTAAATACATTTCTCCTTTGGGGTCTTAAGAATTATAGGTGCAGTTATAAGGAATATCCGGCGTCTGGATGTCCTAGTTTGTAAAAATTTCATTAAGATGCTCTTACTTTTCCACTGGGTGTTTGAACGGGTCATTATGGGACATCATTATGTTTCTTGACCATGTGCTCTTGTTTTTTTGTTTTTGTTCTGATTTTGAGACTAGAACAAACACAAATAGAGTGAGTCTGTACACAATATTCATGGTTGTGTTCAGGTTTTTATTGGCATTAACCAGGGTGATGTTGTCATTACAGCTTAATAACACGGGTTTGTTTGCCCCTGACATTGCTTTTTCTCCAGATGCCCCAGATTTCTCTGCATGTACTTATCTTGCATCATAAACACATGCACACACACACATACTCACACATACCCCATTCCATCAAATTTGTGCCAAATTCAGTGAGAAATAATTAATTCTCACAGACTCTCTCTTGGTTCAGTGACCCTCTCCTGACTTCCTCTTCTCTTTTAGCCCTCCCCACTTATCTGTCTTAATATGAAAGCTCTTTGACTTCTCCAGAGGCAGTTATACTGAGGAAAGGAGGGAGGTCTGTAATGGATTTAAGACCTTTTTTTGCTAAGGATTAAGACATTTGCTCAGAAGACAGGGCAGGATAAAAAGGCACACAGAGCAGCATTACTACTCATCTGTAGCACTTTTTGAGCAGATTCTGTAATACTTTTGGATTTAGTTCAGCTTTGTTAAAATGCGACTTTTCCTATTCAGGATTTTTTTTTTTTTTACATGATGTGTCCCATTGGTTTTATTACCATCTACTTTGAACATCTTGCTTTTCCTTGACTATTGATAAAGTCAGCTCATTTAAATAAAAAAAGGCTTGCTCTGATTTCTGATATCAACAGGACCTGAAAACATCCTGAGCCAGACCGAGTTGTACTGAAGGCCTGATGCAACAACAACAGAATAAATAAATAAAACAAAATAACTAACTAACACAAAAGTGATTTCCACTGCTATGTGTTTACTTGTGAAGATAATGGAGTCATAGACAAGCTTTCACAGCACAAGGTTTTATGATGCATAGAGACGAACAACCAGTCACACACACAAAAACACGCGAAGGAGCTCACACATGCACAGAGAGAAAACAAAGAGAAACATTTTGAGTTTCAAACCCCGAGACATTTTTGCTGGGAGGTAACAGTGCTAACCAGCTGTACCACCTTGCAGCCCAATTACGTGATAATTTGTTAAAATATTGAATATAATCATTTGTATTAATTAGGGAATAACACTGCACTCATAAAATGCCATGATCATTGGCATATATGTTGCTTTTATCTATACTAGTGTTATTAGCTTTCTTTGTTTAAATTAGAACAGTAATTATCCATCTCAAAACATCTTAAGCTGTCTGAGCACCACCGCTTAAACAGATGAACAGAAACCTTGATTTAGATGTATTTTTTATTTTTATTTATTTTTTTGGGTGGGGGGCTGAGGCTTAAGATGTAAGGGTGTGTTCTTAGCATGTATTGCTAAGAACAGTAACATAAATTCTGGCCTTTTTCTCTGCCCAGCTAAAACTGAAAATAAAATGGAGATAACTTCAATTAAATGTCTCCACTGTTTAGCACAACGGAGTTGTTATACAATCTACTCTTAAGTAGCTATTGGTACATTAGTTAACCATCCTCCCCTTTCAAAATTATAATTGCATTTCTTTTTTAAATATTTTAAATTTTAAAGACAAAAAATATAGGATTCTCATCTTTTTTGGTGTCTATGCTTTTTAACGTTGCATGACTGTTGAGCATATTTTGGTTGATGAATGTATTTTCTTGGTAAATAGTTGTACAAATCAAAGGCATCATGAGAACCATAAGTTGTACTTGTACCACAGTTTGAGAACTTTAGAATAGTGGCATTTACCAAATTTTGAACTCTTACACTTTTTGTCATATATGTGATAGGCGAAAAATGATTTTGGCGCCCCCTACTGCCCAGAACAGAAACAACGTAACCTCAATAACTGGATTACATTGCAAAAATGTTTTATTCATATCAAAATGAACAGTAGAGATGGTAGATATATATTTAATTATTACTTATTTTGCTCTTTACATGAGATGAAAGGTGTGTCAAACAGGTTGTCCAAAAAAAAAATGAGAGAGAATTCGGCACCCCCTCCAGCAGAGGGCGCCCTAGGCAATTGCCTAGTCTGCCTATGCCCAGAACCGGCCCTGCCTACAAAAGAACTTTGTCTTCAGAATAATTATAGATGTTTTAGGAATTTATATTGGGACATCTGAAAGGTGAACTCACTATAAATGAGGGTGAAGGATCAGGTGTGTACAAATGTTTTATTTTGATGTGTGTATTTTTATAGTGTTATTATAGTCTTCCATAATAACACAAACAGAGAATCCACTACAAGTCACATTCACCTGTTCACACACTCACACACTGATTAACAGATCAAAGGCTACACAAAGTTCAGCATCTTTCCCAAGTACACATATGAGGTGGGCTAAGCTGGGATTGAACTACCACCTCTCTAAATGCCGACGGACTGCTCTTCCTCTTGGGCCACAGCGACCTCACACATTTAGCATTTCCTAAAAATCCTTCTGGTTGCTATCAGGTCTGTATGTGGGCAGGCTTTTGCAGAATTGTTAAGACATGCCACATTAGTATTCTAAACACTATAACATTTGTTTACAGTTACATATAAATCATTTCACTTAAGAAACTTTGCTTTAAATAGGTTGAAAAGAAAATTATTTAAGTAGAGATGAGTGATATTAGGTTCATTTAAATTGGGATAAACAAATTTAACAGAAGGGTAAATGTATTACTGATGGTGTCACATCCTTAAGGACATTACTTTCCAAAAACGAAAATCGGTTAAAACAGTAGAGACTCACATTTATTTCTCTTTTATTTAAGTATTTGAGATTAAACTTTGCCTTGGTCTATTAGTTTAAGGTGATAAGGTAATGGCTGAGCCACCATGTGCCTGTTAGTGGGATTAATGGACCTTTTCTCTAATAACTGCTCTCATTCAGTAAGCTAAAAGACGTGTGTTACTATTTTTTGTCAAACTTTTTAAAGACAAATAAAACTACTTTAGATTGGCTTGTTGAGCTGTACTAGCTTTAAGTATCCCTTCTCTGCTGTCCGTAAACCCAGGAACACCACAGGAGTGCATGTGGAACCCACTCTTGTGATGCCAGAGTCACAAGGATCACCAGTGTAAAGTTAACTGAGTTGCACATCACAGCAGACTTCTCATTGCATCATGGTGCAGACAGAGTAGTGAAAGACCAAAGCATCTCGGCATGTGGGCTCTTCTTCTTGTTACTGCCGACACAGGAAGTTGGCTGGGCAAACCACTGAAGATCAAAGGCTGAAACAGTTTTTATCATCAAGATCCTAAATCCACACACTGTCTGTATTTTACATAAAACGCTTCATTTTAAAAAGTGTTGTATAAAGAAAGTTTTACTTATTTACTAACATCAAACATGTGGTATAGTTACTTTCATATGAATACATGCTGCTTATTTGCATCCTGAAACATTCATTTGTTACATTTCTAGTGCAGCACTGACCCACACAACAATATAAACAGACTGGGGTATGATTTTAACTCTATTCTAATAGACAACAATAGCAACAAAACTACAAGCACATTATTGTTTTTTTTCTCTTATCCATGTTTCATTATATTGTTGCGCTTCAGTTAATTTAAATCACCAAAACCAAAAAAATTGACATGAAATAGAACTTGTTCTAACACACTCTAAAACTTTTATTTTGTGATCTTCTGTTTCCAGATGTAAATGACAACGTCCCATTTTTCACTTCTTCCATCTACGAAGCCTCGGTCACTGAAGGAGCAGAATCAGGAACTTTGATTTTACAGGTTTCAGCCAACGACCTTGACTTGGGTCTTAACGGCAAGGTGGAAACAACCTCATAACTTCACTTGCTTAAATGTTTTATAATCATTTAAATTCATTAGCTTTCATAAAGAAATAAATAATGATTCATATGTCATATGAAGAGCTTTTAAACTGAGTTATTTTATTACATAATTCCCAATGTTTGTATTAGTGTAAATAAATGTCTTTTTCTTGTGGTAGTTTAAGGTTTTTGTAATGTATGTATGATTTTTTTTCTTCTTCTCTTGACTCAGATTTCTTACTCCTTGCTGGAGGATCGCAGTGGAGATCATCAGTATTTCCGTATCAACCCAGAGTCGGGGTTCATCTACACACAAGCTGTGTTTGACCGAGAGACCAAAAGCTCCTACCTGTTGGAGGTTCAGTCCGTCGATGGCTGGGAGTCAGCGCGGCCTGGAAAACATGGACAACCAAACTCTGGTAACAAAGGCTGATACTTCATTACTCATGTTCAATTGATAGTTGACTAGTTGTTTTTGGATTGAGGCGTTTGGCCATTTCAGTCAAAAACTCATACGTTTGCATTTAAATTGGGTGTCAGAACATTTTGTATTATGATTTCTGTAATCTTCTTCAAAATGATCATGGTATTAAACATGTTTTGGGGAAAAATACAAAAAGCATTTTTATAAATTGAAATTATTTTATTGACACTAATTATAGTTCTATGTTATTCTCATTACCAGCAGTGTTCATCGTTCATCATTTTACTTCTTGCTCACTAAGTTGGAAAACTTTATCAAGGAGTTCAGCATCTGGTGTCGGATAAATGACCAAAATAAATTATCATTTATTTTGATGTATTTGATAAATATTAATTTACCAGCAGCAGTCTGATTACAGTCTGCAGGATGCAGAAATGGACCGGTAGATTTTTATGATCAGAGAGGAAACTGTCTTGTTTTTCAATGAGCTTCAAAGGATTTGAATGGTTTTTGACTTGTTCTGTGTGTGTGTGTGTGTGTGTGTGTGTGCGAGAGAGAGTGTGCATGTGTGTGTGTGTGTGGGTTTGTATTTCTGACCTCCTGGGGACCCGTTTCCTGACTTTTACTATCTTTCTGGGGTCCGAGGGTTCTTCTGGGGACCGAAGCCTGGTCCCCATGAGGGGGACTCCCCTTTTTAGGGTTAGGGGTTAGGTTTATAGGTATGGTGTGAATAGAGTTTTAGTTAGTCTTAGGGTTAGTTATAGATCAGTAATGGTTAAGGTTAGGAAAAGGGTTTGGGTTAGGTATAAATCTAGTTACTAAAATCAATGGAAGTCAATGGACGGTCCCCATAAGGATAACAAAACACACTTGTGTGTGTGTGTGTGTGTGTGTGTGTCTGTTTTCTTCTTCTGTTTTGTTTTATTTTGTTTTGTTTTAGTTAAGCCCATAGTTCATTTGCCCGGGGCTCTTACTGTAGAGTTTGTTTTAAAGGAAGTTAGATCTTGTTTTTCTATAGTTTATGCTATCATGATAATAAATACAACATGGACTCCTTTAAACAAAAAACTCTGTTGACATATTGGCAGTTCTGTTTAGTCTATTTATGTTCATAATACCTGGTTACAAGAGCTAAATAACAGTTAAACATGAGTTCATCTGAGTTCATCCTCATTTGTAGAACCACAGCAGGTTAAAAAGTCAGCTGACTTTAACTGTAATGTAGAAAACAGATGCGGTGGACTAGTTAACTAATTCTGTCATCACATTGACTTTCTTTCTGCATGTTGTGCAGATGTCTTAGGAAAGCAACAAAAAGCTTAAAATACAGTCACAGACTGCATTTAATATTCTGTGGAAGCTTAAAAATCTCTCACTTCCATCTCGCTGTGTCTGGGAAACAGCAGCTTTTGATCAACAATAAGTTAACACTACAACACTAACGATAAGATCCACTTTAACTCTTTAAACCAGTTACTGTTTCATCCTAAAGTACATTTATAGCTGCATGTTAAATGATTTACTGTCACGTGTTTTAAAGGTTTGTATGTTGAACCCAAATGCAGTGAGGAGGACAACAAAACTAAAGTGCAACTAAAAGTTTAATAAGAACCACAAACTGTTGACGGGCAGCAAAACAAACTTACAAGGGGATGAGGAGAAGACCAGGGTAATCCACAGATGACAAAAAGAACAAAAGTAATCCAGAAGGGAAAATATAATCCAGACACAGAAGACGGTCGTGTGGAGACACGACAACAGGAACCCGTGACAGAAGAGTCGTCTAAAACGGCGCGGCAGACAGCCAGCGCAGAAGCACTCAACACCCAGAGAGACGCTCCAGGGACGGGGACACGACAGACTAGGAAACAGGACTACAATATACACGATGGACTGTGGCTAGGGACATACAAGTGTTGCGACAATAACCCGACACAAGAGGTTTAAATACAAACACCAAACTGATTACAAAACTCAAAACACCTGCTGACATGGGGAGAAACAAACACAGGAAGTAATCACAGAAACAAGAAACACCTGAACGGAAAAACACTAGACTGAAGAGACAAGCTGACAAGATACTGAACGACACATGAGGAGAACAGGAAGTACAGACATAACCAAAATAAAAGCACAACAGGAAACTACATGACTAAGGAAAATAAAAGCATAACATGACCTAAGACACCGAATGAGAACAAAAGGAAAAACAACTACTGAAAAACCCCCAAAGTACAGAACATAATAAAACAACCTGACATTTACTCTGGTACTGAGACAGGTGATAGTGTGTCACAAATACTGATGATCAATGTTATTTACTGTATATTAAATGGATTTTAGTTTCATCCACCAGAGGAAAGAAAACAAAAATCATTTATGCCAAAACAGCCAATATGAAGGAGTTTTAGTCCTGTGCTGCCATTTGCAATACAAACACGTCGTTATAGTATTTGTTAAGTTTTTCTACCTTACATGGTGAAGATAGCAGCTAAAAAGCAGGATAACACAAATGGGTTGGGAAGCAGGCAGCAGCTGTGTAGATTGAAAGCAGCAGTTACGTCTGTTTTCTCTCTTTTTTTTGTTTCCATTCCACATCTGTTCATCTCTACAGTCAAAGACCAAAGGCTAGCTTCTTCTTTCAGTCTGTCGCACTTGCTTCCTCTCTCTTCTGTCTCCCTGTTTCTCTCTCATTTGCTGCCAGATGAAATGCATACATGCTCTACTAGATTGAATGAAGAAATGAACAGCTGTTGAAGCAGATGGGCGGATGGAGAAAGGTGTTATAATTAAAAAAATAAATAAAAGTGAAATAGGCCAGAATCTATAATCCTGTTAAAAGTTTTGGAAGACTGTGTATGATGTACATAGAGACAGAACCTAATGATGTGGATGGTTAAAATTCAACACCACATTTCTTTTAAAATAACACAAACACAACACACCAGCTGTTAAATCTCAAGTGATATATTCTGTTTGAAAAAAGGTTCCAGAGATTTGTAGAAAACAAGTCAGCTGACTTGGTCAGTGGACTGGGTACAAAGACCAAAGTACTACAGAGCTCAAGAAGAAAACCTCTTTCAGACTGAGATATTTTAGTCTAAAGTAGTACCGTACTGAAAAACAGATTCCAAACTGGAAATTACTGTACTGACTCACAAAGAATTTCTGACAGAAATATCAGAGACACAGTTCCTGTTTTTCTCCAAAATGATATTTCAATTTACACTCACTGGTCACGTCATTAGACACACCTCACTAGGACTGGGTTGGACCTCTTCTTGGCTGCGTAAGTTGTTGACAGAGGTTCAACAAGGTGTCTGAAACATTCTCCACAGATACTGATGTGAAGGCAGCTCACGTTGCTGCAGATCATGATGCAGATCTCTGGTTCCACCACAAAGATGATCTGTTTGATTGAGATCTGGTGACCAGGAAGGTTGATGGAGTTCAGCGACCTCATCATGTTCAAGGAACCAGTTTGAGATGATCTGATCTTTCTGACATGGTGCATCATCCTGCTGGGAGTAACATGATTAGACTGTGATCATAGAGTTGTGGTTTAAATGTATGTTCTTCTGGATTCTGATGCTCGGGTTGAACTGCAGTAAATGATCTTTACAACTTCTGGATCCCTAAATGCACTGAGTTGCTGCCCTGTGATTGGCTGATTTGGTCTTTCTGTTAACAAGCAAATAAACAGGTGTACCAAATAAAGTGTCCAGCATGTAGACCATGCCAAAAAAAGAGAATCATTGTCAACACATACATGTACAACATGATCTCAGCTGCCTGCAGTTAAAACTCTGTAAACATCTGGCACATTATGAAGCAACATATGGAATTAAATTATTTCAACCTAGACTTAAAAAGAGGATTTTAAGTTTTGAACCATATAACACAGACATCAGTGTTGAATAGAGATCAAAAGAATTATTTTATTATCGCAGAATTTGTATTGAAAAAGTGGTTCTACTTTCAAATCTCCCTTTGACAACATCAAAGAGCAAATTCTGATCTAATTCACATTGTGATTACACCTGGTGATGAATATTTTGACACCACTGAGTCTTTCTCACACTAAGTGGAGACAGATGTACACTTGTCTCTTTTTTTATAGTTGAACACAGTTTAATTGCTTTATTTTTATTATATTTAAGCAATAAATGCAGCAGTTGAACATTGGCATTAAAGAAATTAAACATCTAACTAAGATGTCTATTTACCTGAGAAACTGCACAACCTCCTAAAAAGAATAAGAACCAGAACGTACTGGAGACATGGAGGACATAATTAATGGTCAGTGAGGACGAGAAGCTCCACTCTGTTTACAGAGGAAATTTCATATTTGTCTATTAACCAACTCACTTCTCCACAATTTCTCTAGAAGCTTTTAACGTTGCTACAGAATCGTGTCTTATGTCTAAAGTCTGCTTCATTTCGGAGCTCCTTTCAGATATGCAAATATTTAAAGTACGTTTTTTGTTTGTCCAACACTAACCAGACCACTGGGATTATTTGGCATAAACAACCCGCATGCTTCTGCAGTTAATGAAAGATTTAATTGAGTATTTTTACTCTTACATGAAAGTGTAAATGACTGTATGTCTAAAACTTTGTCGAGTAAACAGGAAGTTACAACTGAATGGACGGTTCTGTTTCTCTCTGAACGCACATTTTCCACTAAACAGGAAGTTCAACTAAACATATTGCTGCAAAATTGTGTTTGTTTTAAGGTGTCAAGCATCACTTTGTGTTTGTTTTTTAAAAAAAACCTAATTGTATTTATTACTAATGTTTCTTTAGGATTTTGCTCAGTCTGACTTCTTAAAAAGAACTAAATATTAATTACTCCAGTGATTACAGAGAAGCTGGAAGACGTGTTGACACTTGAACATTCTCTGTGTTTTGCTCTGCAGATCTAAGTGCACGTACACAAACGAGACAGTAGAGAGTTGTCATGTTTCCACAAAAACAAGCCTGATAAGACAGTTTTCTCTGGCAGAGAGCTGCTGCAGAAGAGCGAGACTGTGGGATGGAGAGGAGTGTCTGTGTGAAAACCTGGATGAGTTGAGGATGGCAGCTAAATCTGCTTGTCCACTTTCTGCATCCCCCCCCCCCTGCAAACCTTTGTGAACATGTGCAAAGCTCTGACATCTGCAGCTTGTTTTGTTATAGCTCCAAGGGCTGCATTCATTTCCTGTCTGTGCCATGAACTGTATACCAACTCTTCCACCCTGGCCTAAATAATTAATCTCATCTTGAAGCTGTTTTGCAAATTATGCACTTTTAGATATAGATATCAAAGGAAGTGTACCAAGCCTTACACTGATATCCTAAGGGTGCTTTGAACTCTACTTCAGCCTGCGGTTGGATGCTGAATAAAAAAAGACACAGCTGGATTTGATGGAAAAATGGACTGAAATAGTGGAATCAATTTGGAGCTGGTATAAAATAATGAAGATATTTCGGTGACATGTTCTGCTTGTTTAAAAAGTTCCAACTTTACTGTTTGCTCCAGCATTTTTCTTTTGATGCGAACTTCTAAAGTGACTGAATTGTTGCTATGCAAAGAGTAAAACACCCCAAAATAACAGATGTTCATGTTTCTGTTGACAGAATAAGAACAACCTCTGGTTTTTAATTGCCATTTCCTCTATCCCCCCCATCTTCTCTTTCTCAGACACAGCATATGTTCGTGTTTTTATCAGTGATGTGAACGATAATAAGCCAGTGTTTGGACAGACATCCTATGAAGTCGACGTGGATGAGGACGCTGACACGGGCTTTGCTGTTCTCACAGTCAGTGCCAATGACGGGGATGAAGGTAGGTGTTAGGAATGTGTGTCTATGTGCCATTTGATGATATACAGAGACTCATGTGTCAGACTGATGGTGGGCCTAATGTTAAAAATTCATTTTTCTCTCACTTAGTAAAAAAAATAAATCCAAAACACAAATCCTGGCTGTTTCTGTCTGACTCCCACTTATTTAGAAGTAAAAGCTTTAAAAGATGCCATGAAGTCATTAAAAACTCTGCCATCTCCAAAACAAACCACAACTTGTGAAAAAAGGAAAGTGGAGTCAAGTGTCTCTCCGAGCCTCCTACAATCCGCTGCACTGAAATGTACTTTGAAGACATGCTGCGTGCGAAGGTTTTGTTACTGTAATCTTGTGTTTTGATCAAAGCACTTCACAGACATTTCATTAACACTTTGAGAAAATGTATTAATGTAGAAAAAAAGGAGCGAATTAGGGATTCTGATCTTTTATATCACACAGTTTACAGGTGACTGCTGTTAATGTTATTTTTGTATTTCTTTTTATTGCATTATTATTTTATTATGGCACCAAATGTCACAGTAGGAGCTTTGAGAAATTAAAACTGAAATCAAAGCAGTTGGAGAAAAGAAAAACATTTTTTATTTATAGACAATCTCTAAAATGTTTGTATTTTATGGGTCATGTGTCAACAGCATCAATTACAGTTTGTAAAGTTGGAAACGTTGATCTGTAATGCCTTTATATTTTAACTTAACACCTTTAGATTAGCTGAAATGGTCACAATAGGATATTCTGAGTTTGGAAATCCATTTCTTTTTGTCTGATTTATTAATTTCCAAGTCATTTACTTTTATATGGAACACCTGCTTCTATCTGTGTGTGAACACACATGAGCTCTTTCTATCTTACAGTTTCATCAAGTTAACAATAACGTAGTTGATTCTCTGAAAGACTTGATTCTTACATAAAGAAATACCTGCAAATACAAATGTTTCATTTGTATCCTGCATTCAGGTAAAGGTTTAATAAACATGTCACATAGCACAATGATAACAGTAATATTGAATGTGTTTTAATAAAACAAAACAGTTTCATTTTATATAATAAATCTCTGCCTTTTTGCTAATGATTTCCTTCTTCAAACATGAAACATGCAGCTGGATTGTTGGATGTTTGTCCTTGTCTTCAGGGTGGGACTGGTTTGGATAATGTTGTACTGTGTGTTAAACACACCTTAACAGACCCGAGTCAGAAAGACACCCAGAACTTTTGTGACGCCATAATACACATTTTTTGGTAAGAAGTGAAATGCCCGCTGGGGTTAAAATAGATCTACCAGAATTTGTGTATTGAAAATGTCATTAAAATGTACCAAAATATGTCTAGTTAAACCTCTGTAAACACTTATTCTAGGATCTGAGTGAAGAAGATGAGATTTACCAAGAAGAACTTAATTTCTGATTTTCTTTCTTTATTTTGTTTTCTGCTAATTTTTCTGACTTTACAAACAGGTTAAAAAAGACAAGGCTGTAAAATGTTGCAGAAAATTTTAAAGTAGGAATTTTAAAGAGGCCCTTCCATTAAAAACAGGTTTTCGGAGGTTTCTGTTGAATATTTTAGCTCCACGTGTGTTCTTACCTTCATAGTGGGTGTGAAAACAGGTCAACAACTTCTCTTTCAGTTTTTATCTCTCAAACTACGCAGGTGGCGATAAAACCTGAACGGCCTGTATTTGTTTCGTAACAACTCCTTTGTTCGTTAGTATTCGGCAGCTCCCGCAGTTGAAACCACACCTAGCATGCTGCTGGCTAAAAGCTGTTAGCATAAAGACGTGGGGCATGAAACAGTATACCTTGCTCTCATAGGCTAGTTTGTTAGCCAATCTGATTCCAGCAAATCTGAATAATGAATATGAACGAGCTGCTGACAAACGCTGACGGAACCAGCCGGAACCACCCGAATTTAATGCAGACAGATTGAAACGTCTGTTATCAGTGTTTTCTAACGTTTTTTTAGATATAAAATATTTCATATTACTGGTTAATACTTAAGAAATAACCACAAAGTCCTGAAATTTGTATGAAATGGCCTCTATAATGAAATATGCAAATCTCAAGTAACAGCATTACAGCATCATATCCTAATGCTAATTTAAACAGCAATAAATCAAACTTACACTACATTCTAATGTTAGATGAAGTGAGTGAAGATGGAGCATGAGGTCAAGACACTCTCACATAGAAAAAGACCATTACAACAATCAGTTTAATGTAGGACCCGAAGAGATGAAAAAATCTTTAAAATTGGTACAACTGGGAGAAACATTGATTTTCTCTTCAATTGTTTGTTGATTTTAAAAGATGCAATATTCCCTGTGTGCTTCTTTTTCTGTTCCCTTTTGGATTATAGCTGTTTTCTAAATACATGAGGGATTCACACAAGTATAAAAAAAACACTGAGGGTGAATTGAAGGAATCCAATCTTATGTATTCCCTAATGTCTCATTTAAAATGAAAAACGACAGACGGTACAAAATGATCTGGATTAGAGAATTCTCCTCTCTCCTTCCATGACTTTCATCTCACTAATAAGCTGTGAATCTCTTGTCTTCGGAGGCTTCTCCTTTTCCTCTCAAATTAACATCGCGGGTGGATGCATCCATGATCATGATGCAAATAATGGCTGTAATAGTAATTTCATTGAGAAGGACATCAGCGTGCAACAGAATTATAAAAACTAAATTTTTTGTGTTAAAAGTTATGTTAGGTTAGTTCATGTCCATCTATGATTTACAGCATGAAATATGTAAAACTGAGCGGAATTTAGTTGTTTTATTTTAGAATTTTGTATTCTGCTCCAAATTTCAGTTTATTTCTGCTCATAACTTTAATAAACGATCCCAAAATAAAGCATGCAATTACATTATTATTTCTGAATTTGACTATTGTGATATCATTTGTCATAAACTCCTAATTTATTTTGTCCTTTTGTTTCATGCAGACAGTGAAATTGCAATGAAAATAATTTGACATATTGTGCAGCCCTATTGTTATAAAATATGTTTAACTTCTGACCTCTTCTGATCAATTGTTGTAGGTTATTACATGATAATTATCATTTTTACCTGATATATCTCATATTCTAGGTTAATTGTTGGGTTTAGGATACTGATTTTCCACAATTAATTGTATTCAGCAATAAATTAAATGACATTTTTTAAAAAGTTTTGTTAAAGCAGAACTAAGTAAGTTTTTTCACCTCAATAAATGTTTTCTAGAGTCCCTGTGGGGGTAAACAAGGACTTGGCGGGGTGATTCGTGGGTCCCTCCCCTCCCTCCGGGGTCTGTGTCCTGAAAGCAGCACTTGCAACTTTCAGTGGATCGGACCCGACTAATCTCACGAGAACAAACCTGCTTTACGGCACTCACACTCACGTACATAAATACAAGCATGAAGCCCTTGTCGTTGTTAGCAACGCCACCCTTAGGAGCGCAAAAATGACAATAATACTCACCTGTCGAGACATTTTCTTGGTTTTGTTTTTCTTTCTTCTTGCAAAAGCGTTCTCTGCGCGTTGTTGTTGGGGGGGGCGGCGGCGGGGTGGAGGGGGTGAGGGGGTCTGCGGCGGCGGCGAGGGAACGTTACGACAGTGAGCTTTCACAGGGGACCAGTAGGGGGAGAGCGAGAGCAAAACTTACTTAGTTCTGCTTTAAGACTTTTTGGACATTGAGGATGGTTAGAATGTTAGAAACAGTTTGTCTATCAAATCAATATTTGTCTTTGTTTGAGTTGACATTTATTTATGGGGGACCAGCGCTTTAGGAGTCTATTTAGATACACATACATGAGTGACCCCCAAATGCAAATACAAAAGACAAAGAAAATACTAGACTTATTTTAGTCAGAAACTAGGGTTCATTAGTTTAAATGATCGTTTTGTATTTGCTTTTGTTCTTCTCTGCAGGTGGAAACGCCAAGCTGCGCTATCAGATCACATCAGGAAACACAGGAGGGGTGTTTGATGTGGAGCCAGAGGTGGGCACAATCTTCATTGCTCAGCCTCTGGACTACGAACAGAACAAAAGGTATAATCCCACTTCAGGAGGCAGAGAAGCATGTGTGTGATCACTGGTGTGTCAGTGAATTCATACATGTTTAATCACTACTTATATTTTAACAGTGTTGTGATATTGTGATTGTAGTGATATAGTGATTGTCCTAAAATAATTGACAATTTAATACAAAAACAAACTATTTTTTATGTTGTTGACTTCTCAGAATTGTCCGTTATTTGAGTTCAGGATGTGCTTTCAGTCTGAACTTTAAAGGCTACAGAAGTTTTGCAGGAAAAAACGGAAAAACAGAATCTTATTGCAGAAAAATACATGTAGTTTATATCATTTTGTTTTCTTTTAATCCAAAGAGTCACAGAAAGTATTTTGTCACATAAGAAACAAATTAAAACCATATTCTGGACTAGTATTTCCCAGGCCTCAGGACTCACTATCCTGCAAGTTTTTAATATTTCCCTGCTTCAACACTCCTGAATTAAACGTCTGCTGAGAGGTTTATGCAATCATTTGAATTAGGTGAGTTCAAGCAGGAATGTATCTAAAACATGCAAGGCAGTGGGTCCTGGGGACCAGGACTGCCCAGGACTCCTGGATGAAGGTTTTCTGATTTAGACTTTCACCAGTTTTACTGTTGAAGCTCTGACTTCTTATCAGCATGTGACAAATTCTGAGAGAATGTTAAAATGTTTGCTCAGGTACAAGCTCCACGTCCTGGCTTCAGATGGGAAATGGGAAGATTACACAACAGTGACAGTAAACGTGGTTAACAAGAATGATGAGGCGCCAGTGTTCACTGTTAACGAGTACTACGGCAGTGTAACTGAGGAGCTGGATGGTTCACCAGTCTTTGTTTTACAGGTGCAGTACATTTATTTCTACTTCTTAACAGAGGATGAGTAAGTCTTGTGCAGTTACCTGCTTGCAATGCATAATTGTGCTATCACTACTCACTTGATAAAAACATCGACATAAAAATTATATTGTATACTTATGTGTTTAGAATGAAAGAATAATTTTGCATCTCTAATGTTCTTTAATGTGTGTTGTTACCCAGAGAAGTAATAAATATCAGACCTTTGTCCATGCTGATATAACAATCCTGCTGTTGTAAAAATGGCTATTCTTCTATTTTCAAGGTATATCATTTCTGTTAAATGCCACTGTGAAAGAAAATCTGACAAATTGTTTGTGTTCCCTGCTGTTTAAATCCATTTATAAGAAACAATAGACAATGAAGAGAAGAGTAGCTCCCGTGCTACCTGCACCTGATGCTGCAAGCTGTCAGTCTTATACCATCTTATACCAAATAGAGATAACTAAACATCTGAAATCTCACCTGCCACATGTAATGCAGTCATACTTGATCAAGCATTAAAAGGAAAAAATAGCATATATCATCTGCCATAGAGCAAATGCCAAGAATTAGAATGCATTAAAAAGTAATACCTGGTGGTATATTGTTCCTGAGTGCATATACATTTTGTGTTGAAACTGTAAGGTGGACCAGTGCGAAAGGTTCTTCTTCAGCTTTGGGCCGCTGAGGTTTGGCTTTGGTGTTGCAGCTCCTTGAACATCTGTAAATTACAAATTGGTATCTTCACATATTGGATTAGTTTGTCTATGGAGGCAAAGTTATACCTTCCACAAACTCACCCAAACAGACATTACCCATGTGGCACAGCTTTGCTATCCAGTATCCAGGTAAAATGTTCTGTTAGATGGCATCTGCTGTTCAGTTCAGTAGTCTGTGTGTTCTAGTCACACATTCTGTTTGATGGTCCAGTTCTGATTCTCACTACATCTGGTGGTGCACAGAGATCAGTATGGCCGTTCTGTCGCTATATACACACAAGTTTCAGAGTACTTTATGCAGAACTAATATTATTTTTGTTTTAATAATTTGAGCAACATTAGCTCTTTTATGTGATTAGGCAGCACAGGCCAGCATTTACTTTCAGGAGGATTCAGTAAACCTGGACCATCCTCAGTTTTACATGCAATCAGTTTTACTAGATTCTGGTCCTGATAAAAATAACTGGGGAAATCTCCTGAGAGGCAGTAGGGGAAATGCTGCCATCAGTCATCACAACTGCTACTGGCCTATTGAATAAGACCTAGTAAAACTCACTATATGTGTTATAAAAACAGCAGTCCCCCCCCCTTTCACTGTTTCACTAGCTACGTTTACATGTGCCAAATTTCCCCGATCTGATTAAAATCTTGGTCGATCGGAATTCCCAAATCCCTGTTTACATGGACACTAACTGAAATGATCTGATCATGCCATGAGTACACATGCACCAAGCACTCAATCAGGTTAAATGAGTTGAGCATGCGCACAGCGAGTTGTCTTTCCGGGGGAATAAAAAAAAGTAAACAAACTCCGTCCTTTCTGCACGTCTTTCCCGCCCCATCGTGTGCTTGAGCTGACTCACGTTATCCCCTATAATGACCTTCTGCAGGTGATTACCTTTATGTTTGGGTTTTTACTGGTCGCATTAACCAAGCTAGAGGTAGAATACATATTGCTACTGCTCCTCCACCACAGGAGAGGAGAGCAGGATGACAGGATGACTGCGCCAGCAGACCACTTCTGTTTACTTCCCGCTATGTTTTCTACTTGAGTCTGCGAAAGCGGAAAGACGTCACGCTGAAGTTGTGCGCATGCGCAGTGGTCTCTTTTCACCCTTTCTTTCCGAATGGGTGTGTACATGCACGTCTATCCGAATGAAGATCGGACAAAACCACCCTATAGATCGGAAGTAAATTTCTTTCGGATCAGGCTGCATCGGATCAAAACATTCTGATTGACATGTTTACATGACGTCTTTTTTATCCGATTGGGCGTTTATTCCGATTAAATGTGCCCATGTAAACGTAGCTACTGACTCATTTGCACTTAAAAGTTTTTGGAGAAACACACAGTCTTTGTACTATTGCATGAATGATTTGGGAATGTAAATACTGTTGGTTTCTTATGTTTATATTGTTCTTACTTTGCTTTATTCTCTACACTCATTCACCCAAGACACTTTCCTTTGTATGGTAGAAATGATGCTTTGCAATAAACCAATTCTGATTTTTCTTTCAGCAGCTTTGTGAGGTTTTTTCATTTTTTAGAGAACAAATATCTTAAATTAAAGTCATGCTGCATGTTTTCATGTTTGCATGTTTTCAGTCTTTTGCAGTGCGTTCATTTCCCTTCCTTGTGTATTTGAAATCTTTTGCTTGGTGCAACCTTTGGCTGATCAGGTAAATCCTCAGATTAAGATTAGATAAATTGTCACTCTGTCTCCGAAATCAGACACGGTTCATTGACCCAAAACTCAAACAAAGTGCACCCTGTAACAGACAAAGCAAACCAAACCACACCTACTGCAGAGTAAATACGCCATGACGAAACAAGGCAACCAAACCCACAAGTCTATATATCAAGACCGATTCTGATTCTAAATTTGGACACTATTAGTTATTATCCTGACAAATGCTAATATTTATTCTTCTTCTCTTTCTACAAAACAATGTGAAAGACAAACTGTTCAGTAACCTGTTTTTTTTTTTTATATTCAGCAGTTTTTTGCTGAATGTGTCTTAATTTATTCAAATATTTTCACATACAATTTTATAAATTTATGTTACAAGAGGTTCAGAAAAAATCCTTGATATTTTCTCGCTGCCATTAAACTAATTCTTCATTGTATGTCAGAAAAAACATTTTAACTCTTGAAAAGTTATATAGGTACGTTGTCCTTTTCTAACTTGAAATACTAAATTAGACAGAATTTAAACAAACCCTCATTCATTTTCTAAAGAATTTTATCTTTTACGCTGGGTTTGCTTGTTCGCAATTATAATTGCACAGTCTAAATTTCAGTAATCAAATATTATTTTAAACATGTCTTCTGCTTGTGCTTGTGATGTTGTAGGTGACAGCATCTGACCCAGATAAGGATTCTGACCAGGAGGCCTTGCGTTATTCCCTCCATGGTCAAGGTGCAGAGAGTGAATTCATAATAGACGAGGTCACCGGCAAGATCTACGCTCAGCGCACCCTGGACCGAGAAGAGCGCGCTGTTTGGCGTTTTGTTGTCTTGGCAACAGATGAGGGTGGTGAGGGCCTCACAGGCTTCACAGACGTCATCATCAACGTGTGGGACATAAATGACAATGCACCCATCTTTCCCTGTGCTCTCAGCTGTCATGGAGATGTAGCAGAGAACTCTGTAACGGGGACTTCTGTTATGGAGATGACTGCAAACGACCTGGATGACTCTGCAGTGGGACAGAACGCTGTACTCTCTTATAGGATAGTGGGCAGTTTGGATGCTACTAACACTGAGTTAGGAGGAGTGCCCACCTTCTCAGAGATGTTCACTATCAATCCCACCACAGGAACGATTTCTGTTGGGATTGGTGGTCTGGACAGAGAACAAGTTGATTCCTATTACCTTGTAGTGGAGGCCAGAGATGGGGGAGGGATGACGGGAACTGGAACTGCAACCATACAGATCAAGGATGTGAATGACCATGCTCCTAGATTTATTGATCATTCCTGCCTGGCAAGGATCTCTGAAAACTCTGAACCCAATGCAGAGGTGGGTCAAGAAGCTTCACTCTATTAAATTACCTTAAAATGCAGTTACCTTAGAACTTTAAGGAGAAAACTGTATAGAATGTACTTAAATATAGCCGTTTTTAAATTATTTTATAAAGTCCTATTTATTCCATTTCCATTAAATACCACTAGTTGAAAACCTAAATGCAAACAATATGTTGCATATACCGTATTTTCCGCACTATAAGGCGCATCGGATTATAAAGCGTACCTTCAATGAAGGGCTTATTTTAAAACTGTTTTCATATATAGGGTGCATCGCATTATAAGGCGCATGGAATAGAAAGTACTGTAATGGCTGGGGTTGCATTATGCAAACTTTACTACCGTAATAAAATATAAACTAACATAGTTAGTGCATTCACAAATGTGAAGAGGAACTTTTACGTGTTTACTGAATCAGGGAAAAGAAACAGTCTGCTACCGCTACCTTTTCAGTTCATCTTCATTGTCCGAGTTTAACAGTTGGGCGAGTACGGCACTCAGCTGGTTCCGCCACGTCAACCTTGTCATTACCCGAGTCAGTGTCGCTGCTGCTGCCTTGCAGTTCAGTGACAATTCCTGCCTTCGTGAAAGCTCGGACCACAGTTGAGACTGATATATCAGTGTGCTCGGCACTGTCTCCCATCTTGGTGAACGTGTGCTCACCTTCGGTCATCCACCGCTCCCGCGCAGTTCGCAGTCTAGCTTTGACAGCCCTGTTCAAGCCAATATCCAGCGGCTGGAGTTCTTTAGTCAATCCACCCGGAATGATGGCAAGCATTGAATTAGTGTGCTTCTAACTCGTACCGTAGCCCCCTGACTACAGTAGCCTAATCAATATTGATCCATACACAAGGCGCATCGGATTATAAGGAGCACAGTCGGTTTTTGAGAAAATTAAAGGCTTTTAGGTGCACCTCATAGTGCGGGAAATACGGTATCTATAATTTGTGTTCTTTTCTTTTAAACAAAACAACTATTACAGTCACAATGTGACAAGACTCTGTAGTTCTATTGAGTCATCAGTCAGGTTCATTGAAAGTTAGGTATCAGAGACAAATTACTCATAATTCAAAAGTGGCATCTCACCTGGACTTTGAGACTTTTTAACTTTAAAATACTTTTTTCTTATGGAAATTTTTAATTTGCATATATTTTATACAATATCTAAGAGTATGTCTTGAAAGGTCAGAGTGCATTTTTGACCCTATGAGGTGCAGTTACCCAATCTTTAACAATACTTCTGAATATCTGGCCAACAAGCTCATCTTGAATTGCTCACTTTAAAACCAAGACATTGAGTTCTTTCATCACACATTTGTCATCACCAGTTTTTTTCTGCTCTCAGCACAAGAAACTGTACAGAGTACAGTTAAACAGCAGTTAGTCTGCTCCACACAGTTATTGGCACTTTTTGGATTTCATGTCTTCTCATCTGATGCAGAAAAAGATATACTTGATAAACTTGATAATATCTTGATAATTAGAGTTTTGCCACTGTGACAATGCAGTACCACATCACCTTAAAGGAACAGTATGTCAGTGCATCTGGGAAATCCACCATGTTCACACAGCATCATGTTTTTTAAGGTCGTGGAACTCAGTGCAGAGGACCAAGACACTGGAGAAAATGCCCAGCTGACCTTTAGTGTTGTGGCTGGAGATCAAGAACAGAAGTTTTACATGGTCAGTCACAAGCAAGAGCAGCGAGGCGTCCTGAAGCTCAAGAAGCGTTTGGACTATGAACGACACAGTGAACAGAGGTTTAATCTCACACTGAAGGTACGGAAATTAACTTTTTTATCTTTAGAGGATTTTTTTATACGTGAAAAGTTTATTGTTTTCAGAAAAATACAGGTGAATGTTAAATACGTCCTAGTAGGAACCTAAAGCTAAAAAGTTATACTGACCATCAGAATGTAAAGATTTCGGAATTCACTAAAATGGTTGAAGATTAATGAGAATGTTTCTTAGTCATCATAAATCATCTAAACTGACCTGCCAGTCCATCAAAGAAATGAACTGATGAACATTTTAAACACCCACTCCAATGAAAATAGCATTTTTTATGTCGTTCAAATGTTCTTGAGGCATTTTTTGATGCTAGAGGATGTATCTTAACTCATTCACCGCCACTGACGATTTTAGTCGTCTTTTCAAATACAACTGTTCACCGCCATTGACGACTAAAGTCGTTAATTGCGTTTTTTGACAGGAGGGGGGAGAGGATAACCGCGCACACCTTGAGAGTAAATATCACACCTCTAAAGCACGTACAAGTTGTTCTTACCTGTGTGTGGCGGCAACACTTCATGTGATCGTGATGATAATCCATGAAAGAGGAGTGAGATTTGGGAAGCCATTATGCGCAACGCGGGGCGAGTTAAGCTTGAGTTAAGAAAAAAAGGCTCAAAATTGCATTTCTGAGTATTTCTGCATTCAAATAGCTGTGAATCAGTAGCAGATGCAAAAATGTGCCTATAAAAAGACTGGGTTTGTGATGTCGAAAATACACCGGATGTGTCAAAAGCTTGTAGTCTGTGCTAGCATAAACGGAGAGGTCGCAGCAACAGGGAGGGGTGGGGTATCCTCCGACCAATGGTTCCACCCACAGAGCAGAGGTGAATGGCTCATGTGCTACTGCCGCTATGAAGAAACTACTTCCTAGAAAACGGCACAGGTTTTATGACTTGGGATAAAAACACCATAATCAAAATTGAAATAGTCACAATCAAGTGCAGTCACTCAAAAACTTTTACTATTTAACTTTTTAATACTCAGTTTTAACATCTGTTTCAGAATATTTTGAAAACAAATACACAAAACAGCAATTCTAATGTCTGTTGGAATTATTTGGAAACATTACAGCGATGCCGTGTATAGCTTTGCCTGATGAAATGTTTTTAGTACATTTTCATCTCTCCACTTCTGCCTTTCCATCATATGTAATAATGTGTGCTGTTCTCTCTCCAGGTTGAGGATCTGGACTTTTCAAGCTTCCTGCACTGTGTGATTGAGGTGGAGGACTATAATGATCATGCTCCTGTCTTCATTCCACACTTTCTGTTACTTGCCCCACTACCTGAGGATATTAGTGTGGGAACCAGTGTGGCTCGTCTTGTGGCCAGTGATTCAGATTCAGGCCAGAACCGTGACATCACTTACAGCCTATCAGAGGAATCCGATCCTGAAGGTCTGTTCACTATCGATCAGTCAGGGGTAGTCTCTGTAGCCCGGCCACTGGATCGGGAGAAAACACCCCAGCATCACCTGGTAGTCATGGCAACTGATCATGGAATTCCACAGCTAACAGGAAGTGCCACAGTCCAGCTGCCTCTGTTGGATATTAACGATAACGGACCAGAGTTTGAAGCTACGTACTCCCCAGTAGTTTTTGAGAATGTGGCTGGACCACAGGTAGGCTTGACTCTCTTTCATCTGATTTATGTAACATATGCGTACTGTATAGATCTTTATACTAGTGAAACAACAAAGTTAACTCAGGAAAACTAATTGGCATTTATGGAAACTCCCTGTTTAAAAAAGAGGCCACTCCTCCCTCTCCCTCTTTGTTTAGGTAGTAAGGTTGAACCAAACATCAACCCTCCTCCGAGCTGTGGACCAAGACTCTCCTGAAAACGGGCCACCCTTTCACTTCACCGTACCTGCTGAGTATCGCTACAGCAATGATTTTTACCTTCAGGATAACTTGAATGGCACAGCAACACTTACAGCTCTGAGGACGTTTGACCGTGAGCGCCAGAAAGAGTTTATCCTTCCTATTGTGATGAATGACAGTGGAAATCCAGCTAAAACAGTTACCAGCACCCTAACTGTGACTATCGGTGACCAAAATGATCACCCTCATGTAGCAGGGGACAAGCAAATTTCCATCAACAGTCACAAAGGTAAGGAGATCTCTTCATTTTACATGAGAAACATGTTTAAGCACATCCAGCAGCTTTATAAAACCATAAAACATATAAACATATCATTTTGCTTTTTTTATTTTTATTTATATATTTTTTGCTTTTGCCTGCATTGGTGTTACAGTATATTGTTACTGTCTGTATGGGCAATGTTGAGATGTTGAGTAAGAATGAAACCTGTTGTGATGTGTTGTAAAGGCAAAGACATGTATATACTCAAGTGAACCTGGTCCTTCACATTGTTGCTAACTTGAGTTAGTTTCCCCCCAAATTAAACCTACCACAAAAATGTGTGGGTGAGCCTTGATACCAAAGTATCATTTGATCCATTTGTGATAAATGTGTTTTCTTACTGGTTTTTCATTTTAAGAGAGATTGGTAAACTGGATAGTGCCATCTCTTCTGTGGAGATGAAGACATGTATTTGAAACTTTTTTAACATCACGCTTCTGATCTGTTGGAGTAAATGCTGTTTAAAAATTGGTTTGGACTTTTAAAACTCTTCATGGAACTGGACTCTGTATGGTTTTAGGTCTGAAGTTAAGTGTGATAAAGTTTTTTCTGTTCCAGCCTCTGCACTTCTCCCAATATTTTATCTCTATGATTCCTACATGCATCATCATGTAATAGTTACCTTGAAAGTTCCTACATAAAAAAGTATTATTATTATTATTATTATTATTATTATTATTGATAATAACAGTAACAAATGATCACAAGTTAGGCTTTCATTTGTAAGAGTATTTTTGTGGTTTGTATACATTTTGCATTAAAGCAACTATCAGATATAGTGAACACATTTTAGTTTTCCTTCTTTTAGACTCTGAACTCACTATTGTAGAATATTTGAGTCAAGTATTATAACGTTATAAAATACCTATTTTTTGCTGAGGAGAAATATTTGACCTGCTTTTAATTAACTAATGAAAAACCTTGATAGTCAGAAAAAAATCCCTTTTATTCATGTACTTTCAAATAAAAGCCACAAATGCCAACAAGCTGAATAAGTATTGTAACTTTTTCTTCTAAAGCCTGTGGCAGAAACAAACCCAACAAGCTCAAAAGGTCAAGGTGCGGCTTTAAATTCTAAAGGGTAAACTGAATATTTCCCCTCATAGTTTAGTTCTCTTTATATTTTTATCACTGTGCATTCAAACATTTTTTTTTTTACATTTTCTTCTCAGTTTAAATCCCTTCCAACTTTACTTTGTTGCACTGCAGAAAGTCATACACAGAACTTTAAATACATATTTAGGCTTTAGATTTTTTATTAGTTTTATTTTCAGCAGTTTGTATTATTGTGATCTGATTTTTTTGCTATTACATGCAAACCACTTGCACGTGAACCTTTCAGATGAAATGTCAAGGCAGAGAAACATCTTTCCATTTGGATATAACATTACTTGTGCTCCATTTTACTGAAGCAGTGATTCCAGAAATTTACACATTCTTTCTTTTTCAGGTCGTATGCCAACAACAGTGCTTGGAAAGGTCCATGCTCCTGACCCCGATGATTGGGACAACAAGACATATGTTTTTGAAGGACACATGCCAAGGTAAAACCCCCTTCAGCAAGTGACTATTTTCTGTGACTTCTGTTTAAATTCAGTTCAAGTTCAACACAGATATGAAGATATTAAACTTTTTGCAGTTTCCTTCATAAAATCTATGGAGTGAGTTCACCTGTGTTGTTTTAGTAGCAGCTTACATTCCACCATCAGCTAATGCGACTCTGCATTTGACATCATTGGCTCAACTGTTACTAAACTACAGACACAGCACCTAAATGCATTTGTGACAACATATTGAGATTTTTACCACACTTCCATCTCTTTCACACTTCTAAATTGTTTTAAGTTGCCAGCTGCTCCACCAGGGAAAATAAAATGCTGGGTTTGTTTTATGTAAATGTCAGATATGCTTACAGGTCTTTAGCATTGCCTGCTCTTGGCAAGGACAATTTAGTCTTTTTCTCATCTGTGTATAAACGCATTGTTCAGAGGCAAACTGTGATCAAAAGAACCGGTAGTCACAGGAAACTGAAGGATGTTTTGAGGCTACAGACAGGGATGCACTATGTGAGCCCCATAGAGAGGACTTCAATGTCCTTTGAATGTGTGACTAAATGTGTAACTGATTATTTAAACATCTGTATGGACAACATAATCGCCACCGGAACAGCAAAACAAGTAAGTGCTTCTCCATTAACAAACTCTGAATTGCCAGTGACCTGAAGAACTAGTTTAAAAGAAAAATAAAAACTTCAGTGAGGGAGAAATTCAATTATTGAGAAGTGTACTAAAACAACTTAAAGCCAAGATTAAAACCAAGGGAGTGTACAAGAGAAATCTGGAGAACAAGCTCCAGCAAAACAATGTAAGAAATGTGTGGTCAGGGATGAAGAAGATCACAAGCTTTAAGCAGAAGCAGTATCAGTTTGATGGAAGCCTGGACAGATCCAATAAACTGAACATGTTATTCAACAGGTTCAGTTTAGAGACAAGCCCAACATCTTTATCTCCCGCTGCAAGCCATATCATGTTTTTTTTCTAAATTATATTTGTTTTACAGTATCTGATGGTAACTTTTATATGATCAGTGTTACCCACATTATCTTCTTATAAGTAAAGAATTACTGCAATAGATTAGCCTTAAATAGCCCATTTTACTGTCATGCACAGTGCCATGTTTTTTGTTGCATAGCCTCTTCTAAATATCAAAATCAAATCAAAATATGGTCTAAATATGATAGCCAATAGGGGGCAGTAATTAAGTTAAGTTGCTAATAATAGTGCCATCGGCTACCTCAAATGATAGTTGCTTTGTCTAAGTCTGACCTTCGATACTACAGACGTGGCTCCTCTTTTTGGAATAAATTGTTCTTGGTCATTAATTTGTGTGTCACCATTACAGTCCCAGCAAGCAGCCACTCTTCATTCAAAACTTTATTTCTCACATGTGCTCATTGCGTGTTGCGCTGAAATTGGCCCCACAGAAATACGTTCCCACTGCAAACGTTCCGGACGTTGTCTTAGCTGTTCACTGGTATAGCGGTATGTGAAAAATTAATATTGTAAGCAAAATAAACAACGGTTTTCAGTATAACTCTGTATACCACCCAGCCCTAGTGTGAGGATCATGTTCTTTGATTTATCCAGTACACAATTAAGACTGTTTTACTGTGTAAAAAACTATAAAGGACACAGGTGTAGGACTCTACAATCACCTGGAATAATGGCTATTTGACAATCAGACCACAGTTGGTGAGAATGTAGGGTTGTGTGTCTGGCCATGTGATCATCAGCAGCTGGGGCTTTACTTTCACAATGCCTTTTCACTCTGTACACCTCAGATTTTCAGTACAAGTCGACACCCTTTCGTTTTATTTGATACACAAACACAGAAAGCAGCTTCTCGTGATTTGGATGAGATGGCAGGTAAAAGTAATTGACCCTGGACGTGAGCAGTCTGACTGGTACATGAGGAGTTCACTTGTCTCTTATACAGTATATTTCACTGCCAAGCTTTTCAAAGGTTTGTATACAAGTAGTACAATTTATTTATTTTGTTTTATCATGGGAAAGAAGTGGAGGAGCATAAATACCCTTCAGACTCATCAGTGCTGCTTTTTTCAAGAAGTAACAGACCAGGCTAAGAAAGTATAATGGAGTATAAGTGTTTGCTTCTTAAAATACATTTACTGTAATGGCATGAGTAAATTCTCCCTCTTGTTGACTTGGTCAGAACACAACATCTTTATTTATTTATTTACTTTTGGCATGTCTGCCCCAGGAGCTTCTGACCAATAAGCTGATTGAACATTCAAATGTGATTTGTGATGACACATTTTGGTTGGCTTGCAGTTGTCTCTGTTTGAACAAGTACCAAACCACAGGATAAACCTAAAAGTTAACAAACTCATCAACTGATTTGGACTAAAGAAAATAAACTGTAGGTGTGAAAATGCCATTTATCTCCTCTGCCTCTCTTCAGGCAGCATGTCTTCTCCACATCAGTGCACACATTGTGTCGCTTACTAATCTAGTCAGACGGTAGAAAAAACACAAGACAACAGCAACACCTCTCTGAAATGCAGATGGTGATAGTAAGAAAAGCTGCATGGAATTTGAAGTTGATTGCTGTGAGTCAAAATAGATTTCTTGGAAGAAGCTAGTTTTTCTAGCTGTATCTGTCAGGCTGTCAGATGAAAGCCCTAAAAATACTGTTACAGAGTTGAGCAGTGGCTAAAAGCATGTAGGCTTACATTATCCTTCAGGCTCATTTAGGAGCTGAACTTAATCAATGACCACTTCCAAGTCTATTTCAGAGTTATTAGGGAACAATGTGACAGCTTATTGGTTTAAGTGGGAGTTTCAGAGAAAAAATAAAACTAACTTCAGTCTCCCTATTTACCAAAAAGAATCCCTCACTTATGGGCTCCTCACGTCAACTGATTAACACACAAACTCAAACATGCTTGTGCATGATGGTAAATTATATTATTGTCACAGAATGTTGTACCTCTATTAAAATGATGGTAACTTCAGCCTTGAGCGATGTTCAGATGTGTGCAGTGCAGATTATTTCTTCTGTGCCACAACAGATACACATAAAGAGGTTTGGAAGTGGAGTGCCACCCACCTCTTTCTGTGTGAAAATGATCTTTACTAGCAGCAAGAACTACGCACACTGTACACAGCTCCAACACTGGGGATGCTACAGTCCCAGCAACTAGCCATCAGATAGCGGCCATCTTGTCACTATAACTTATGCATCCCAATTAAAAGAGGTTAATGATTAAAAAAACAAAAACCTCCTATTAAATTGTTAGATGTTACGCATACATTTCCACCGGTTTGATTTAACGTTTATTCAAAAGCTTTAAATTTAAAAAAGTCTTTGCAAATAAAATAGTAAACATAAAACAGTGGAGGAGATTTATTCATCAAGAGAAAAGTATTGTAAACTTGACCAATAGCATACAATCAGTTTATTTGCGAACTATAAATATAATGAGTATAATAAAAACACACACTTTGAATCCCTGCATCATTTATTGCTCTTGTGATTTTTTTTATAGTAATTATCTTAAAGCCCTAAAATCAGTCTAAACTCACAAACTGCCATTGATTTTATGTTAGGGGTCAAAATAATGTTTAATATTTCTTAAAACCCGCCACAATTATGGTGCATTTTAATTTTTTTCATGTTTTGTTTGCTCTATTTGAAGACAGATACCACCAGTAGAGTGCTGTAGGTGTCGGCATAAGGAAGCACACCTTGTTGTTACTGCTCATCTAAAACTTGAGGTCCAAGTTGTCCAACAAATGCCACTTACCAAATTTTCTTGGTTTCCTGGTTTTGGTATTGATTTTTGTTTATGTCAAACAAGATGTCAATGGAATTAATGGTATTTGTTTCTTCTGCCTCAGCTAAATGCTAACGTTCATGTAATTTGAAATGACTTAGGGTGGCAGCATCCTAATTATTAAGCCTGTTCAGTTCTTTCTTCAGTCATTAGCACTTTATCATTCACTTAACTATTGTGACAACTTATTGGTTATGTGTCTTTGGGATGTGCATTATTATTTTCTTGTCATTCGATGAGGAGATTCTAGTCCTTGTTTATGGAAACTTTCCCCTGATCAAAAATCAGAGTGAGATCATTCCTATTAGACACACAGTTGTGGGCTCTTGTTAGTCACCTTCATCATCGTCATCTCCCAAAAATAGCATTTCTCTATCCTTGTTATAGTTATGCTTTTCTCTGACAGTAGCCTGTGGTAATAAATACAATTATTGCTGCTCTCAGCTCTGTTTTATAGTTTTTACTTTTGTTATTTGTTTTGTTCTTTTTTTTTTTTCTTTTTTTTTTAGTTTTTTTAGTAACAGTGCGGTGACTTTCTACAAAAACTAAAGAGGTATTAATCAGTAGATTAAACTAATCAGTTTTTATTTCTTTATTTTGGATAGGAATAGTACAACCCTGTCTTGGCAAAGAAAAGCATCAAAAATCATGCAGGACTAACCACTTTTGTCTGTGACAAAAAGCTTATGTCTGCCACATTTTATTTTCAACATTTTCTTTGTTTTGTTTTTTACTTGTCCTGCCCCGACTCTTCAGGCAGATAGGATGATGGGTCTGAATACTTTGCTATGTCAGAGCAGATTTACTCTACAGGAAGAGTCAAATACTACTCTTGTTACATAACTGACGTTTACAGGGTTACCATAACTTTGCTACCATATGTGCCACAGAGGAAATTCAAAACTTGAAAACTGTCTTTTTTATGTGTATTATGGAAACAAAACAATCTCAAGATACCACAGATAGTTAAATTTGCCCTGCCTGGATGTTCCCATGTGTTTTTCTCATTATACTCAGGTGTTAGACGAATAACAGACTGCATCCGGTTCGGCCCACAGAGTAGAGAGGCAGAGAGGTGAAGAGGAACAACAAGTGGCCACATTCTTAAATATTAGAATCACTATTCATTTCTTTCATCTTTGAAGACAATAGTCCAATAATATTTTTACAGGTTTCATGTGTTGGACAGTTCTTAACAGGCTCCTACCTTATTTCCTACCTGGTTTCTATAGTTTTAAAAATAAAACTGCAATGTCAGAGCATCTTTTTGAAAAAGTTTAAATAATAAGATCTAAAATTATGAGTAGCAGATATAATAAACAGCAAAATCTGGTGTCAGCACTGTGACGCTAATTTACTGAATTTACAAAATACGATTGCATAATATGAACCCAATATCACAGATGACCACACCTAAGACCCGATACACTCTGCACAATGTTTTAAGATTGATAAACAAATCAGTACAGTTGTCCAGAGTGTGTTTTTCAATTTAAGACTACTCAGTAAAGTCAAGCCTTATCTGCTTAAAAAAAAGTGGATGACTTGAAAAAGTCATTCATCTACTTGTCAAGACTGGACTACTGTAATTCACTTTATTATGGTTTCAAACAGGCGTCCATCCATCGCCTCCAGGTCGCTCAGAACGCAGCTGCACGCTTGTTGTCGGGAAGGAGACGTTGGGATCATACCACTCCCGTTCTTCAGGCTCTTCATTGGCTTCCTGTTTCTTACAGGATCCAATTTAAAATTTTATTACTGCGTTTTAAAGCACTAAATGGTTTGGCCCCTTTGTACCTGACAGAGCTCCTAAAATCTCACGCCCCCATAAGAACTTTGAGATCCTCTTCACAACATTTCCTGTCAGTTCCACCATCTAGGTTGAAGTCCAGAGTCTGTGGCGGCCCCTAAATTATGGAATAGTCTACCGTTACAGGTTTGGTCTGCAAACAGTCTCCATGGCTTCAAGTCCCTCTTAAAAACTCACTTTTTTAGCCTTGCTTTTAAATGTAGCTGATTCCTTTTCTATCCCTCGTCCTCTAAGTTAGATATGCTTTTTAGATTTTTTATTCTTTCCTTCTTTTAAAACTGTGTTTTTACTTATTTTCTTTTACTGTTGGATGTTTGATTGTATTTTTGCTGTACAGCACTTTGGGCAATCTTAGGTTGTTTTAAAATGTGCTCTATAAATAAAATTGACATTGACATTGACAATGTGAAGTTAATACAGCTCTTGTCTCCACAAGTAGTTGATTTGATTAACCAAGGTTCTGCCTCAGATTTCCTTTGCTATTAACATGAATGAGTTCATTTATTGTACAAGGGCAGCAGTTAGTGAAAGAACTTCTTCATGTCTATGTGTTATAGCATTGTATTACTTTTGCTTTCTTCTTCCTAATGCATCACTTACGCTCACTTAAGCTTTTCTTGTTCCAGAGGGCAAACTATTACTCCAACCCACAATGAAAGATTCAAATACTTGAAAGATGTTGCATTTTGTTTCATTTAATTTTTATTTTGGGCTGTTGGCTCGAGTGCTGAGTACAGTTGTGTGGAAAGCGACTACCATGCACCTTAAGAATTAATAAAACCAGTAAATCTTTTGTTACTGACTTCTTTTGCATTTACGTGTCTCTATTTTTTTATTGACATTCTTCTTATTATTTTGTAATTATTTAAAGATAATCATTGTTACTTTTTTTTCTATTGATAGTCATCCTTTTGGTCAAATATATAGTGGATATTTTTCATTTATTTTTTAAAAATATGTGGAGTTTGCATATTTATTCTACTGTAAATTGACGACATATTCAATAATGACTAGTTAGTTGATGTGTATAGGTATTAAATTCGATTGGGTTTATTCCAGTTACATGATTAGCACACAGAAGCAGCTAACTGTATCCTGAAATTGACTTTTGAACACTCAGTAATTCCAGATTCAACATGAAATGCAAACTTGCAGCTCAACATTTACCATCCTGAGTAATACAGTCTATTCTCTTGCATCAAAGGATGTTCTTCTGTTATCACTGAGAGGTAGAAATACTCTGTATTGGAACAAGGATTAGGGACAATGAAATTCAATTTATTACATCCATTATGACTCAAACACTGCTTCAACCTAACATAAAGGGTCTAAGATTTGTACACTGAGATATTTACCATGCTGACATTTACAACACAACCTACAGTATTATCTTCTGCAGACTCAGTGAGATTTGGGGCTCAAAGTGAATCAGAGCCATCCCAGTTTCTACAGACAGAACATGGCAGACTTCTAGTCCTTATAGAACAGCTGAGTCTGGATTGTGTTGTTATCGCTCTGCTCATCTGCGTTCAAACACCCAGTTACCTCAGAATGCTGGTAATCATAACAGTGTGCTTGTTCTTTCCTGCAGCTACTTCATCTTGAACAAGCGAACAGGTTTCCTTATCATCAAGGAGAACACCCCACCAGGCACCTACCAGTTCCATGTCCGTGTGTCAGATGGAATCTGGCCTGATGCCGTCTCTGCTGTTACTGTGCATGTAAAGGAACTTCGAGACGGTGCCATCTACAACTCGGGGTCTCTTCGCCTGACAGGTAGGATTGACTCACTGCAAACACTCTCACTAGTTTACAGATACTGGAGGCTGTGTCTTATTTCCAGTATTCATTCATTTTTTTTTGCCTTGTCTTCTTATCATACAGAATCTTTTAGATTTCTTAGCAACCTGAAGACCTAAAACTGAGTTATCAAAGCTTGACCCGTGATGTTTCATCAGATGAGAGACTTCAAAAAATGAGTGCTGGCCAAATAACAACAGATCAAAAATTCTTTTTAAAGAACATATTTGAATCAAATGAGTTTGACAGCGTTGATTAATTTCTGAGAGAAACACATGATGTGTACAGAATGTGTCTTTCCAGTTTACCATCAAGCTTTTAGCAGTTGCTATTTTCCCTTTATTGTTTTGAAAACCATATCAAAGCTTTTAACACCTTTGGTTATGGCATCCCAGATGCACTTTAACGACCTTACACCTGCCAGAAACTTGACTTGCTGTCACCCTGCCTGGATTACCTCTGAACAATGAGCCTTGACATCGGCACTATATCAGCGACAGGTACTTATGGACCCATAACAATACCCATTTAAGATGAGTCCTGCTGACAAGATAGTGTTGAATGTGCTCATTTTTTGCAGACTTCTCTCAAAATATAAAAATAGTGCCAATTGTTGTTTACTCTTCTCGCTTGCTGTATTTCAAAGTTCTGTTAAGGATTATTTTCCCGTGATTACTCCTAATATTAATTCCCCTTCCCTGACTCATGGGATGCCAGCTGTTGTCCCTGCACATTCAGAAAAGCCTGTTGCCATTACTTACGCAAGCAAAATAATTAGTATTTGGATCTGCTCAGCCAGCACATTCCCTCTACATGATGAACAGCATCCATCATTACCTGATGTACAGCTCATCTCACTCTGCTCAGAATTAAATTCGATTTAGAGAAATAGGACATGGCTCAAGGATTTTTATGATTTGAGAGATAGTATTATATGTGCTATAGAAGCCAACAAAGAGACCAACAAATGCTCACCAAAGGGGAGCAGAGGAAAAGAATAAAGGAAAAGGAACAAGTGAGAGTCGAGCCTCATGTAAACAGATAAAATGATTATTTCTTCTTCTAATAAAGGCCGGAGGTAAATTAATGATGCACCAAATGCAGAGCTGGTAAAGTGAAAAGCAGATGCACATAATTCTATATTTTTACCTCCGCCAAGTAGGTAATGTTTTCACCGGTTTGTTTGTCTGTCTGTCTGTTAGCAGGATAACTCAAAAACTAATGGATGGATTTTGATGAAAATTTCAGGAAAGGTCAGAAATGACTCAAGGAACTATCAGTTACATTTTTGGGGGTGATCCGGATTACCGTCTGCATCCAGGAATTTTTTGAGGATACGGACCTAGTACTAAATGTCCACTTGGCGGAGGTCTGCGCTCTCCGAGTGCTTTTGTAGTTTACAAGATTGCATTATCCAGGTGGATTAACACTTTTTTGTCAGAGGTACACAATGATGATCTAAAAAACAAAATTGCAATAAATAATTATTTTATTAAAATTTGGCTCTGCATTTAACCCATCCTCACCGTGAGGTAAGGAGCACACTGCAGCCATCTTGTACAGCGCCCAGGGGGGAAGTTGCGGGGTTCAGTATCTTGCCCAAGGATACTTTGACGTAGCTTGTCAGCACCGGGGATCGAACCCGCTGTCTTTCAAATGAAGGGCCATCGCCCTTCCGCCAAACTACACCATCCGCCATTTGTATATCATGTTAGTTTTTCAAAAATTTGTATTTATTAACTACTAAATTTAGTTTTAATTGTAAGTTGGAGCAGCTGTGGCTCAGTGGGTAGGGTGGTTGTCCTCCAATCAGAAGGTTGGTGAGTCAATCCCAGCGGCCATTGCCACATATCGAAGTGTCCTTGGGCAAGACACTGAACCCTGATTTGCATATCAGTTTGTGGGTGAATGTAAAACTTATGTAAAAGCATGGTCAGACTAGAAAAGCGCTATACAATTACAGGACATTTACATGGTGAACAGCTTTTTCCTGTTGGTTGCTTTCATCATTGACTTTTTTAATGGCACTAACAATGAGCTTTGAGTTACACTGTGTATTGATTTAATGGGCACTTGTTGTAATTGGAAGACTTAAACTGAGAAGGAGAAAGCATCAGTGTCAGACACTACTGTGAACAAGCTGTTGAAATCCCTTCAAATGCTTTTAACCCGCAGTTCAGTCAGTAAGAATTTCAAAAAGTTGCTAGTTGGCCTTTATAATATGGAGCACGAGATAAATGACTCTGAGATGACCCTAAGGCTAAGTCAAGCTACACATGTGTATGTGTTGGATGATATTCAACATTCGTCATTTCCAGTATTTTATTTTTTTCATGTCGAGCTTTGGAATAAACACCCATTGATTTGCAGTCTTGAGGATTATGAAAATATTCTACTTAAAGCATTACTTACACCCTCCTTGACATTCTAAATCCCATTTCAAGAACAAATGTGGAATGCAATAAGGAAGCTCAAAGAATGTGCTGGTTAAATCTGCCTTACTGAGATTAAAGCTCCCTCTAACTCTCGCTCGAGCTTTCTCAGTATTGATGGAAAGGTAAAAAAAAAAAAAAGTAGTAAACAAAAAGTCCTTGAAACGTTCGTGTAACACACACTGAAACAGAAATACGTCTTGCTCAGGCAAAAGCACAGCCAGAACCATGAGTTCATTCACTGCAAAGAGAAAGCTGATGCAATGGTCTTACACCATTAGGAATCTGTGAAGTATTTCTGCTCAAACAATCTTTCAACAGCATATGTTGTGCAGAGGTGTTAGGAAACCAGTTTAGTTAATTTTCACATCTGTCCTGCTGCCATGATCCAGGCTGTGGATTCAATCCTTTTTTTTTTTATCATTAATTTGACAAATTTGTCACTGATACTCGATTGTTCCATCAAAACTTTATATTACTATCACAAGCAAATGAAATACAGTCAAGAAAAAAAATATATATTTGATTTTATTTCTTTGTCATTTTGCTTCATATAATAGCTGCTGGTGTTAAGATCGCATCCTCCAAATACCTTTCAAAACATGGTACCTACTTCTCTACTCCAACACACTATTGCAATTCAGACATACTGTGACCCATTAGAGAAGAAAGACAGATAAAAAAGAACATTCTGTCTGTTCTTTCTTGCCATTTTGTAATGCTACCTTTCACAAAAATAAACAACTATGAGTAGGATATTAGTCTTTTTTTAGCACCTATTTTTGTTAAATCCCAAACCCACAGGCAGGAAAGCGTCTGAGCACCACCTCAAATGAAGCCTCTGGGAAGGAGAGAGCAGACGTGTGTAGTGTGCTTGGATCAAAGCCCGGTGCAAAGGCTGCCATTCTGTATTAGGAGTTACTATCCTTCCTCCAGCCCTCCTGGATGTCTCTCTGTCTTTGCTAGTCCCATTTTCTCCCACTGGACCAACTGATGGGAGCTGACATTGCCTCAATCCCTCAAGCTGTATCCGCTGAGCCTGTTCTGAGCCCCTGATCTTGTTTCCTAATGTTCAGGTTTTGTCTCCCTCATTTCACTTACTGACCTAATCATTCTGTCTACATCATTTTATGTACAGTATACACTCTATTTGATTTTATGAATCATCCTCTTGTTTCTGTTTTTGGAGAAAAAAAACTGGTTCTATCTGGCATGAAATAATAAGAATTTAGATATACTTCCTCGAAGTTGCTATTCCATCCACAGCTTCTTTTTTTCTGTTGTCTCTCCTGAACCGGTTCTGAGTTCATACATTCTTCAGCTGACATTTACACTTGATCCATCTCAAAGTCTCCTTTCTTGGCCAAAATGATGAATTAAAGTAATTTAAAGTAACTTTTTTCCAAATTGGCTATCCACTTAAGAAAATGTCAAAATGTTGTTTTTTTCTTGTACAAACTAACATCTTAAAAATCCTTTTGACCAGAGATTTGGTTTGTGGATTGAAGTAGTAAAATATGCACGACTCATACCTTTCCATTTAACACATGCTTATGTTTTATGCTTTTTAAAGCTACTGACTTTGTTCACTTTCTGCTCCCATAGTTAAGAATGTCACTTGTCCAGCAACAATTTTGGTCAGAATGATGATTGATTAGATCAGAATCAGAATCTGTTTTTTTTTTTTTTGGCCATGTATGTTGCACATAACACATCTGGCTCTGGTTTACATTTGTTCTTATAGCACATTACCACAGAAAATAACATATTTACTGAGAAATAGGCAAATAATATATACAGTATCATAAATAGACAGAAATGAAAATAATACACAGACATAAGAGAAACAGTAAATATAATAGGCCACCATGAATGGTCGATGACTGTTGAAGCACATATATACAGATATATATTTACGTATTTTTTTTTCAATATGAAATGTGTTTTTTCTGCATTAAATATGTTAAGCATGTTTGTTAAACACCATGAACACCTAGGGGGTATTGAATTGTTTTTGTGTCTTGTGGTTTTGGCATAGTGAGATCTGTAGCACCGTCTGGAGGGGAGAGGAGACAACAGGTGAGATCCTGGGTGAGAAGGTCCCTGCTGATACTGCCTGCCTGTTTCCTCACTCTAAAGAAGTACAGGTCTTGGAGGGAGAGTAGATTGGCACTAGTGATCCTATCTGCACACCTAATAGTTCTCTGCAATCTTTGGTTGCTCAGCCAAATCAGACCGTGATGGCCTGGCAGAAGATGGATTGGATAATGATTGTGAAGCTCCTTTGGCAAGTTAAATGTATTGAACTGCCGCAGGAAGTACATCCTCTACTGGGACCTCTTAATGTTGGCTGCCTTTTTCAGGTCTTGGGTATTGGTTGTACCCAGAAACCTGAATGTGTCACTATAGTCACAGTACTATTGTGTATGGTGATGGGGAGTAGGGCTAGAGGATTCCTTGTGAAGTCCACTGTTATTTCCACAGTTTTGAATGTTGAGCTCTAGATTGTTCTGACTAACTGAAAACCAGCTGTTTCTCCTCCTGTGTGTATGTACTGTAGACTTGTCTCTGTCCCTGATGAGGCTAATGGCTGTTGTGTCATTTCCAACTTAAGGGTTTTGACAGATGGATCACTGGAGGAGCAGTTGTTTGTGTGAAGGGAGAATAGCAGGGGGAACAGGACACATCCCTGGACACATATCCAAGCCTCACCTTCTGTTTCATGTAAGAAAATTGGCAATCCACTGACAGGTGGAGGCTGGGACAGAGACTAAATGACTCTTGTCTAAAGATGACAGGGTGATGGGTCGGTAGTCATTTAACCCCTGCATGCAGGGTTTTTTGACATGCTGGATAGTGGTGGAGCTTTTGAGGCAGGATGGGACTTTGCAAAGCTCCAGTGAAGTGCTCAAGACTTTTGTGAAGATAGGTGCAAACTGTTCAGCACAGACCTTTAGACAGGAAGGAGACACAGCATCAGCCTTCTCACCCAGGATCTCACCTCTTCTCTCCCCTCAGAAAGGTGCTTCAGATCACTGTATGTCAAAACCACAAACCCGTTTCTTCTTCCAGACTGTCACCATGTTGAACAAATGTTTAATATTCTTAATGAAGACATAACTTATTCTGTCATTGAAATTATTGCATTTTATCAGTATTACTTGACTTCAAATCACCAACTAGATATTTATGGTGGAAAATGTTGCTAATGTATCTGGTAGCTTGTGTGTGTTCTATGTCTAACACTGTCTATTTATATTTATATACGTCAGTCCTCAAGTACGGTACAAATGAAAAACTGAACTGGAACCAAATTCCTTGTGTGTGTAAGATACTTGGCCAAATAAACCTCTGATTCTATTATCAATGCAGGTTGAGAGTTTGAACAATGGCTTGTCAAATCTACACTAGAACACATTAAGCTCCTCTACCATATGTTGATTACCTGCTGACGGGAGGTAGGCTTCTGTAGTTAGTGATGTCTCTCAGGCATTGGTACACTGAATGGTTTTTGGGTTAGTAACTCTAAATAGGCCCAAGATGTGAGTGGTTGTCCATCTATATGTGGCCCTTTAATGGATTGGTAAACTGTCCAGTGTGTAACCTGCCTCTCAACCAATGGTCATTAGAGAAACCCACCAGTTTCCTGTGACTCTGAACGAGAAAAGTGGTTATAGATAATGACCGACTGGCTTCTTCACATCTCTGATGTTCTTGGCCAGTGTGTTTTTGGTCTGGTTGGACAGAAGTCCATTCTTACACTTGTATACATTCTCTTTGATTTGTCTAACTGGCTTCAGTTTGGAGGTAAACCAGGATTTTAGAGTTAGCTCCTCCCATGAATGACACACACAATAACTTCTCCTTCCAGCTCTTTTCCAGTCCTGTGGAAAACAAAAGGTTCACCGTGGTTCTACCAACCTTGGGTATTGATTTGTCTTTGTATTATAAATAATTGTTGTTTTCATGATTGGCACTCACTTGACATGTAAATGTAGGAAAAAGTAATTGAAGCATATGGCCAAACAATAAAAAAAAACTTGTTTCAGAAATACACAACTTCTTTACATTATAGATTACTTGTCATACATCTTATCTGTTTATTTAGCTTGCATCTGTTAGGTATGTGGCTTAGCAGTTGCTCTGGTTACATCTTTTGGCATTCTGAATACTTTTACTCCCACTCTTACCTCCCACACTGGTTCAGCACTGAACTGTGTCCTATTCAGCTCACATCAGTGTCAGGTGCAGGGTAAAAAAGACATGTTTTTTTTTTTTTTTGACAGTAGGTTTTTAGTGAATTATTTAAATACTCGCGTCCATAAATTCTGCACTTGAGGCAGCAATATGTCCGTAAACACACATGGAACAAGGCCACCTGCAAAAAGTACTGTGCTCACAACACTAAAAAGCGACTTATTATTCCATCCAAATTAGAACAAGGTTATTTATGGAGGTCATTTCATACAATTTTCAGGACTTTGTGGTTATTTCTTAAGTATTGACCTGTAATATGAAACATTTTATATCTAAAACATGTCAGGAAACACTTATTAACAGACCTTTCAATCTGTCTGCATTAAAATTCGGGTGGTTCCGGCTCGTTCTGTCAGGCTGCTTCGGCTGCTTCCAGCAGCTCGTTCATATTCATTATTTGAATTTGCTGGACTCTGATTGGCTAACAAACTAGCCTATGAGAGCAAGGTATACTGTTTCCTGCCCCGCTGCTCATGGCAACGTCAGACGATCTCTCTTCCTGTTTGCTACGACTTATGCTACAGCATTTAGCCAGCAGCATGCTAGGCGTGGTTTCAACTGTGGGAGCTGCCGAATACTAATGAAAAAAAGAGTTGTGAAGAAACAGATACAGGCCGATCGGACTCTGGAAAATTTGGGTTTTATCGCCACCTGCGTAGTTTGAGAGATAAAAACTGAAAGAGAAGTTGTTGACCTGTTTTCACACCCAGTATGGAGGTAAGAACACCTGTGGTGCTAAAATATTCAAGAGAAACCTCAGAAAAAATGTTTTTAATGGAAGGGCCTCTTTAACTAAAATTAGAGTAAAACATAAGAAAACTTGTTCTGGTTGATTATTTCTTTGTTGTGATGATGCCACTTGGAAATAGATCTTATATCACTGGAAAGACTGTATATTAACCCTCAAATGTTGCTACATTTGTAGTGAGAACGTATTTGTGGACAGAGAAGCTGATTTGAGTATGTGCATTGTGGACATGAAAAACTGTCAGAATTTTCTCTCCTTGCCTTGCTATTGACACTTGATTGATCAGAGTTTCTGGTTCCCCAGTGGTACTAAACAGCACCTATGATCATTTGTGTTACAGCGATCAGTTGGTGTCTCCTCCAAGCAATTCCACATTTTAATAAAAATAATAACTGCTGGGACCCGGGATTGAATCCTGACCTCTGATCATAAGACGATCTCCTGCCCCATTAGGCTATGGCCACCCAAGTCTTTACTGATCTAGAGAGGACCTGTGCCATAGAGAAACTTCATCTGATCTGCAAAATCAAACTCTTAAATCACCAGTGTGTCTTGTTTCTTCCGACTTAAATTATTCTTTCCAATTAAAATCGCCAAAATAGACAATAGCAGGCAATAGCAGAATAATATGTTTGGCATCGGCATTTGGCAAGATTTTTATGGCCCCCACAGGCAACCCATATACTCAACTATGCTGCTAAACCCACAAACGCCTTTCCCTAAAAATGTGGCATTATTTTAAGAGGAAATAAAAAGGCTTCCCAATTATTGCCAAGAAGTATGGTTACAGGGAAGTAATAATAATAATAGATCAAACATAAATTTTCTTCATTTTTGTGCCAAGTTTAGATATAACTATATGTGATGAATAATAATTACACAACCTCAGTTCCAAAAATTGTGGGCTGTTGTGTAAAATGTAAATAAGGTGAATATCTGTGAACTCCATGAACTGTTTATAATCTACTTATATGGCATTAAAAAAACATAGCAGATGTTGAAACTGAGATAATTTATAATTTTATAAAATAAATATTAGCTAGATTTAAATTTGATGGCAGCAACACATCTCAAATGCTTTACCAAAGTGTTGCATCCAGTATTGCCAGACTGGAAATGGGAAAGTATCATACTAAGACCTTGAAAGGACCACATTTTGAGCAAAATTATCGTACACTTCTAACTTGCATTGTAATGTGGCTTATGCTGCAACGGTCTGCTCATGTGTCAATCGCAATTATTTTAAAACTTAATCTTTTGTCACAGACAGCGGTGTGCGTCACACAGGATGTAAAGCAGTTGAACAAAGGAAAGTTTGTGATGGTTATTCATGTTTGTTGTGTTCTTCAACAGCTTTTAACAATGCACAATGAGTATTTGTCAGAGCTCCACTGGTTACAGGCAACACACTCAGTGTGTTGTCGAGTGAGGGCATTTTGGTGTTAAACCTTGAAAGTGAGCATGTTGGTAGAATAGTATGAAACTTGCCTGACCCATTGTAAATGTCAACAAGCCTTTGTTTGTTGCAAGTTTTGAACAAATAATCGAGCAAGTTTAGCCATAGTTTCCAAACCTTTCAGCATCAGAACCACAAACTAATGGTGACAAAGATTTGTAGCCCCAACGATTACTGGTTTAAGTCTGTAAACTTTTGTAATACCTTAAATAAACAATGGTATAAAAATTAAGGGCATAATGCATAATGGCAACATAGAAACCCTTAACATTCTTGGTCCTATTAATTCATTTATAAACACTATTGTTGTTCTTTTGTTACAGGTATGATAATACAATGTTGTGTAGCGATCATTTAAAATTTCTATTAGATTTTTTGGGATTGTCCAAGTCAGAGAGCATACCTTCATCCTCCCCAGGACTTCCTAAGTAATGATTCATGACCCACCCTGTAGAACCACTGAGCAAAAGAGAAAATCATACCACTCAGACAAAGACAAAAAAGCCTTACACATTAAAAATAATAATAACTTAATTGAACAAATTAAAATTTGGTATTTCTATTAATCCAGTCTAGAAAGTGTTGGTCATTTTTTTCACTTAATCAATATATAGATATTTTGAATTATTCTTGAGCAGGTCTAATAATGATAAGCCCACTCATTTATGCTTTCAATCTTGTACATGTTTTCTCAGACATCACTGCAAAAGAGTTCCTTGAATTGAGAGGGAAACAGCGGAGCCGCTACGAGCTGCTGGTGGACTTCCTGTCTGAGATGCTTTCCGTTCCACCTGATCAAGTTAACATCTTCAGCCTAATGGATGTGAAAGAGCGAATGCTGGATGTTCGGTTTGCTGTGCATGGCGGTCCCTCGTTCCTCCAGCCGGAGAAAATGCATGGATATTTGGCTGCTCACAAACAAAAGGTAGGTTGATTTTCATGTTATTTAGTCTTTAACCTACAGTGGGACTACTGTAAAATAAAGTTTTGCCAATTTCATTGTTCTGCTGGGAATCTTTTGGAAGTAAACATCATTTGTATTCTTGTTATTATTAGGATTATTATATACATTTATATAAATGTATTGCAATTTTCAGATGATTATCAATGAATGATAGTAAGGATTATTAAATCACTGTTAATCAGACGTTAACCATTAAAGTTAGAATGATCTTTAAAAGTTGATATTCTACCTCAGCGGTAGGGTGATTCCCTTTCAATCTGATGGTTGGATGTTTGACTACTGCCCTGCAGTGTACCATAGTCCCTTTGAGCAAGGTAGTCATCCCTCCAGTATCGCCAATATTCTTATTAGTGTATGAGTAAGGATATAAAAAGTGCTTTCCTTTGGTCATAAATATATGATAGAAAGCGCTATATGAGTGTGTGCGGTTCATGAAAAACCATTAGGGTTTATTCCTCCTTAAATCCCAACAATAAACCTGTCATATGGAAGCAGACCTGCTAAACCTGCTTTCACTTTCCTGCTCTCTTGACTTGTTATAATGAGTGCACTTAGTTATTTTAAAGAGGTATTTTTCAAAGAAGAAAAGTAGGTCTAAAAAAATTTAATCTTTAACTTTTAATTCTAATTAGTTTGTTATCCACCTACAACTTCCAAACACCAGCGTATTCACATTTCAGTCACTGACTGTAGTTAAGCAAAATGTAACAGTTCTAGCTGATTGAAACTGTATGGACATGGTGTTTATAATCTTTAAAGCACTTTGTGGCATACAAGATTGAGTCTAATAAACACAATTAGATGGGAAACAGAATTTAGTGATTTTTCAAATAATGTGTCCAGCCATGCAAAAACCAGGAGCAAGTCTCCTGAGGATCATTTTGAGTTTACAGATTTTGAATGTGTGGTATGTACATGATGTCTAAAACATGGAAATTCAAACACATCTAAAGACGATGTGGCTATTTGTATGCTGCATCCCATAAACTAGTTTAGCAAGAAAACCAGCCCCAAAATTTTCAATGTTTTACACCCTCCTGTGAGTCTAGGTGGGGTGGTGACAAAAGCTTTCCACATTTACATTACTTAGCATAAATCCAGCCCCCAGCTAGTTTCAGTGACTGTTAGCACTGAACTAAATTATAAAAATATAATGTTTAGGTGTCATAAATTAGAAAACCTCTGAAAAGTTTGAAAACTCAGACCATGAGAAATTGCCTAGATCATATACGAGATTGAGGGGGGTCAGGGTTTTTTTTTGGTGTAATCATCTCCAAAGTACATCTGTTAGCTTCAAGGTATCCAATTATTCTTATTTCCTGACACACCTTTTCTGCTGCTAAAGAATCCATCTGTACGTTAAACATTATCTTTGGAGGAATTTTATGGCTAAAAACTTGAGAATTTTCTTTTCTTCTTCCCCAATATTTAGTCAAACTTGCAGATCTTTACTGTTCCTTCTCATTTGTGGATTTCAAATATTGCGTTAGCTTCTGATACCTTATTTTTGCACTTCCCACACAAGTCCAACTGAATTATTATCAGAACCATCACCAATTCAAGACATAGGGCCTGATTTATCAATATTCCAAGTAAGGAGTGCAAAATTGCGTGCGCGGCAACATTTTTGCGCCAAGGGCCTGTTCCTGATTTGCGGGTGGTCTACTAAGATTGATTGCACAATTGATAACACGCAATTAAGATGTGTAACATACAGCAAACAACAGTAAAGGGCAACCTTGGCTGGTGCGTAAAGTTCCCCTCCAGCGTGGTCCAAACACCGACACCTGCTTTTCAGGATGCGATGCGCTCCAAAATGTTTCTAGTGCGCATGTGGACCAGATTATATCGATGTTCTCCCTCAGTTATCGGGTTGAGCACAGATGTTAGGAGGGAGGGGTAAAGGGGGTCTGCGCCATCACCTTATGAGTAGATCATGAGCTACTATTAGATTCATAAATATGTGGAATGATAATTACAGAGCACAAATAACGTAACACACTAACCCAAGAGCCAACCATCTCCATATTCACCATCTCTCAACCTCGTAAATATAGCACTGTTCCTCAGAAGGAAAGAATCGTGAGCCTGGATAATTTGCCACAACGTTTGCATCACAAGTGTTTGGAAAATTAATGTATCTGCCCGCGTAACATCGCATTCAAAACCTGTTACACACACTAGACAATCTACCCGGGGAGACGCAACACAAACTGCCACGGTGTGCTGGAATGATCCAGACGTCTGTCTGTGTCTTCACGCAAAGATCACTGCATTCATTTTTGCGCCAAGTTAAGATGCTTTTCAAAGGTGGTAAAAATACGCGCAAAATTAGAAGCCGCAAACATTTTTAGGTTTGATAAATCACACTGCGCCTGGAACGCCCACTTATTAAGTCCTGACAGAAACGCCACATTGCATAATCATCAAGGGGAAAAGCGCTAAAATGACTTTGCTTGTCTAGCAGCAGATTTAACAGGCGCAGTTTTGCCTGCGTGTCGTTAGTAAATCAACTGTTGCTTGTTTTTGCAGCCACTGAGCGGTTTGCACCTGTTTTAACAACCGCAAACCTTTGATAAATCAGGCCCATACTGTATGTGAAACATGTCTCTCTCTCTATTTATATACTATATATATTTTGTTTTTTTAACAGAGCTAAATTGATATTTGATGTATAAAGGGAGATGTATTTGCACCTTTTATCCTTCTGTGCCCTTATTGATTTTAAAAGCATTTGATACAAGCAAGCAGTCAGAATAAGAAAAGTGAGACAGGTGGTGAAATAGTAATCTAGAGTACTTTTACTTTGGTAACCATGGTTCACTCATGTGTGACTTTATTTATTTAACATGATTTCATCTTGGAGACCCTTTGAAATACACCATCACTTACGATTGACTCTTTTAGGCTTTCTTTATTTTCCAGTATTTAGGTTTAGATACTAGAACCTGATGATTAGAAAAATAATCATGATATCAGTTACAAGGGTGTTTCCTAGTTCCTGGTACCATGTTCTCCTACTTAAACTAACCTGATTAAAGATAATAGGTTAAACTTCTCACCATATTGTCAAGTTTAGCAGAAACCTGTTTGTCTTCCACCAATTTAAATCCGATGTATTGAAGTGGGGTTGTGAGACACATACTCAAAGAAAATGAAAAAATGTCAACATGAATGTCTAATTTGTTTATCTGCTATCCACAAAATATTACATTTTGTTGTAATTTACATTTTACATATATGTAAACTTGACTCAAAAAAAGGGTTGTATTATGAGATGCTAATTTGTCCTGACGGCATTTTTTTTTTTTCCTCTTATACTATTTTACTAGTTGAACATGACAAGAAAATGAGATACTGCAGTTAAGTGAGCATGAAAAAATGATAACAGAAGAAAAGTAATAACAGTATGTCAGCTTCAGAGTCCACTCTGATTATTACAAGTATACATTTGAAATTGAAAGGGAAAAAAAATTCAGGTAAAAATCGGTATGAGTACAAATGCAACATGTCCATCCTAACCTCGGAATGATGGTACAGAGAGAACAACTCTTGTAGGGAGCAGCTGGTAATTTCCCTCAAGAGTTTGTCACCTGTCCAGGTGACCTATATCTACTACAAACATACAGAATCCACATCAACCGCGGTTCCCAGTGAAAGTGGAAGGATATATTCATGTGTACACTACTTCCAGTGCAGGCATACCAGATATTTACGCAGTGATCATAGTTACTCACAGCAGCCTTTGTCTTTGTTTTTCTGTCCCCAGTCTTCATTCATAGTCTTCACAGATTATCTAAAGCCTTGAACAAGTATTCTAGACATTTGTTATTTTGTGAGACAGATATGTGAGACCTGAGTTTGTCCATTGTACTGGATGATTATTAAATTTAACTTGATTGTAGAAGTCAACTGATGCCCATACCCAGCTCTACAAACCAGCGTAACTGGTGGTAGATAGACAACTCCAACTTCTCTTTTTTGTCCAACATGTTACTTTCCATCTAACAACAATATAACCTCTGTTTAACTACACTTAGAAGAACTTGGACACTTACAAATTAGGTACAAAGATAGAGAGGAATATTTTAACTTAAAATGCCACTGGTATGTTGAACTGGTTTGAACGCTTTGCAGTTTGTTTTTGTTTATTCTTCGTATCCTGTCACATTGAAAGTGGGCAGGTGTTGCCTTTTGATGGGCTTATGGTAAAACCAGTTTCCAGCTGTTTATCTGGGTTCTGGTTATTTCATTGTTCCAGCCAGAGTTCTGTGAAGGTGTGGTTGGGATGTTGGTGACATCGGCATCCTGCTGGATGTTTGCATGCAGCCTCACATAACTTCAGTTCGGTTGCGGAGGATCAGATGCAGCAGCGTGTGGGACAAGGAGCAGTGTCAGCTGGACCTGCTGACTAGAACCTGGAGTCGAATCCCAAACCCAGGACGCCCCATGTGGAGGTCCTGCCAGGTCTCTTTTGTGTCTGAAATCTTCTGAGACGTTTTGGATCTGCACCCACATGCTGTGGTGGTAGGGACGCCCCAGCACCAACTCCACTAACTTGACGTGGAAATGATCAGTAATAGTCGAGAAAATGTTTTTTTTTTTTTTTTTCTTTAGATGGTGCTCATACACCCCCTAACAGATTGCATCCTGGGCAGTCGCCCACATTGCCTGTTGCAAAATCGTCCCTGTGCAGCTGGAATTCTGCCTCACTCTGTTACATTTACACAACGTTTTCTATGTCAGACAGACCACACTGTTCACATAAGGAATGGAATCATTTACAGATTATTTTATTGTGTCATTTCTGAACCTAGTTTACACTTCGACTTTATTTTTTTTTTAGTTCCAGTGCAGCTTGCCACATATAATAACATCAGGCAGATCACCTGTTAGTTTATTTACTAGAAGATGTTCGCTGCTGGTTTCTTCCTGGTGATATATGACATATTTTTGTAAAGTACATTGTGATGTCAGACAGATCACAGTGTGTCACAGCTGACTGAGCTGGAGCTTCAGGAAGGTGGAGTCAGTGTGACAGATCAAACTCGCAAATAATCAAAAATGTTGTTTTTTTTCTTCATAAAGACTTTTAGGAAAATCATCTTGGGTTGAAACTTGCACTGCAGTTATGAGTGAAACGTGTCCAGATGTCTGATATTGACACAAATCAGTCAGATTTCAGATGCTCTACTCAAGTGATAATAACAAATAAAAGATCACAGGACATTTTCTCCAGCAATCAGTCATGGCATCAACAGCAGACTGCACTGCAGTGATCATGTGACATCATTATCATCATGTTGACTGTTATTGAATATCTTAAGAGAAAATTCACCAAAATTGTATAAAAGCTCTGATCTGTGAAGTAAATATATTGTATTTATTTTGTGTTAAGCTACAAGTTAGTTATAAAATGAGTTACAGAAAAGTAGAACCAGTTTATCCAAAAATTCATCGTTGGTAAGCTGTCGTAAAACAACCCCCCCCCTTGCAAAGACATTATTGTCTTCTGTAAATGGGTCCTTATCAAATTTACATGTCATTCGCAATGATGGGTGAGTGTGGGCACGTCAGGAGGAGTTATGTTTCCTAATGTTGTAACCTGGAAATGGGAGAAACACTGAAAAGTCAAAAAGCTAATGGTCAGGACCCAACATGTGGTATTTATGGGTAAAGTTAAGGTGTTACACGGCTGGAAATCAGCCAAGTCCCCCACCCCAGCAAAAAAAAAAAAAAAAATATATATATTTTATAACATAACTGTTCAGGTCAATGCTGCTTGCAGTATGTTCTCTATATACATCTAATTAACTGACTTTTCCAACTCAAAAAATCCCTCCAGGTATTTTTCTTTTATCAGCTTTTCCTGGAAAATCCACCTAATGGATCTACAGCAGCATGCATTCTTAGAAAATTCAAGTCTAGGGAAACCTTTGCAGTGGTTCTTCTGCAGTGGTTGGAAAAAGCAGGCTGCACCGTGGCCAGGCAGCGATGATGCTTTGACCCTTGAGCAGATTGATAATACACTGGAAAGGGAAATCTAATGAATATAGAATGTGTACTATAAACGATGTGTGCATCTGAACATCCATTTGGTTGTGCTCTCCTTGGTTGTTAAAAGTGACACTTGTCCAGTACATTTCAACTGAACTGGCAGTAACATGCATTTGCTCATATAGCACAGTAATACACAAACAGATAAAGTTATACACAAAAGCAGGTCAGTTTATGCTCAATGTTCTGGACTGATTGGACCTTATTCAGTGTAAAACAACTGCACGAGTAACCACACAGTACCTCCTTCACATTTACAAGCTCAACCTGTCTGAGCTGCAGTGACTGTCATTTTGTTAAGGATTCTATTTTATGGGTCACAGTTTGTGCTGACTGATGTTTTTAAGCATTTGTACTTTAAACACTGGATGACTGCCAGTATTAGCACCGATTATTTTCTGTCAACACTTAGAGCTTCCATCTGAAAGCTCAGCATCATTAAGGATTCCTCGTCATGTTCTAATCAAGTCTATTTATTGAAGTCTAAAGCAGGGAAAACATTTAGAGGAGTTTCACTTCTGAGTTGTAATTTTCTCTCAGAAAAAATTATTAAGCACAGAAAAAACACAAAATTATGGGATTTTTAGCTCGACATTAGTATGACATACTGTACATACTCATGATGGATTTTTGTAAATCTTCTGCCAGAACTGTGCATCCTCCTGCTCTTTAGTTCACAAATGGGTTTGTCAGAATGATTAAACTCACTCTGAAAACTTGGTTCTGCAAACACTAAATAGCTGCAAAGACGTCAGCATTCTGTACCTTTTGTAACTATATTCCCAAATGGAAAGAATCTGAAATGCAGAGATCCATACACTGAATCTTTCAAGAGAAGAATAACATGTATAGTGTAGAATAAAGAGCCAGAGGGTTGTATTGTTCCTTCCTTTATTGTTCCAATACATTTAGTTTCCACCATCCTCTTTCCTTCCATCTGGACAACAATAACAAGATGAACCCTGCTATCTAAGCATCATACCAATATTTGCTAAAATCTAAAACTGATACGGTATCATTAAAAATCAAATAGAGTGAGTTGGACTGAAAACGCTAAGGGATAAGTTTCATTATTGAGGTTGAGAAGGGAGAAACAGAAGGACGTAGTGCAGCAAGGCTTTCCCTAAAAAAAACCCTCTTCTTTTCATGCATTACTGGAGAAATGAAAACATTAATAATAAGCTCTGCTTCATCTTTTGCACCCCCTCATTCCATCCATCCTCTCTACCCTTCCTCCTTTTTTGTCCACCAACTCCCTCCTCTGTCTCCCTAGCTCTCGCTCATCTTCTCTCTCGCCACGCTTCACATCTCATTCTGATCAATGTCTTCTCCAGAGAACTTGGCTGAATTCAGATGAAATGCTCTGTGCTCCTCTCACAAATCACACCTGAAAGCCTATACCTCTCTGCTTACACATCTTTCTCTCTGTGCCTCTCTCTAATGCCATTTTCTTTCTGAAATGTTATCCATTCCCTGTTTTTCATTGCATCTTTAATCTTCCTGTCATCTTTGTTGAAAATAGTTGTGTGAAATGGGAGTTTACCAGGAGGAGAAACTGGTGATTCACCTCAACTGACCAGTACAATCATAACTGAACTGGACTGTTTTCATGCCTTACAGACATAGAAATGCAAATACAAATGCAGCCTGCCTCATTATTCCCTCTCAGGATTACCTGTTCAGCTCTTTCCCTTTCAGCGGTGGAATGCTCACTGTTCAACCTTTTTTCAAAAAACTCTTCCAACACACACGTCCACCATTTAGATGTCTGAACATTAAATTAGGTCTGACGGACGCCAGTGGCCAGGAAGTATAAGCATTAGTCTGTCAGTTCAAATATTTCCTTTGTGTGTTTAATGCTTTTTTAATTTGAATTTTGATTAGTCTTTCTTCTCTAGTCAGTAAAACGTTATACTGCACTTTACTGTTATACTGTATTTTTTATGTCAATCTCTTTTTACAAACTGTTTAATTTGAAAGATGCATATCGTAACATCATGTAGTGTTGGCAAATTATTCCGTCCGTCCGTCCATCCGTCCATCCATCCATCCGTCCATCCATCCCTGCTTATCACTTGTTGGGCCATGGGGGTAACAGGTCCAGGAGGGAAACCCTGACATGCCCCACCCCTGCTGCTCTCTCCAGCTCCTCTTGTAGGATCCCAAGAGGTTCCTAGTCAAGAGAAAATATGTACGTTATCTCTCCAGCAAGTTCTGGGTCTGAACAGTGGTCTCCTCCCAGAGGGACATGCAGTGGTTCGGGACATTAATGCAGGACATTAAAACTCTTTAATAAAGGTTTTTGTTATTTATTTTAATAAATTGTGCAGCTAATTCACAAAAACATTTCTCAGTTTTACAAGTTAATAGTGACATCAAAGGTTTCTAAGTGAAGAGCAACATTAATGGCAAATCAAAATTCTCAAGTCTCTGACTTATTGTTGAGTCATGAACACTGATCTCAACTGAGGCAGGCGAGGCTTACAGCGCTTTATATGTTGTTCTTGGTCATTATCTGACCTCCATGAGTCTTGGATGCCGTCTTAAAGTAATTTGGGTGGGCCGGCCAGTCTGGGAAGGTTCAGCTGTTCCATGCTTTCCCCATTAGTGGATAAGGGCTCTCATTTGGTTGGCTAGAGTCCTTTTACAGACTGATAAATGTCAGTGACTTTATTTATCATCTGTTTTTGAATTGCTTCAGAATGTTGCATTATGTGCTGTTTTTGGAGATTATGCCATGTTGTCAGACGGATTCCTTTTAGGTGACTTTTTTTTATTCTATTCATCTGATATTAATCAGGCCAGTTGTTGGCTAGTGAAATTGAAGGTAATTATTTAAAAAGAGGAATAATTACTTTTTTCTCTAAGGGCCAGGTTAATTAGTTCACCTTTTCTCCTTAATAAATTAGATTATAATTTCGAAACATTTTGTTTTTATTTTGATTATATTTGTCTTAAATGAACATTTGCTGATCTGAAACATGTAAGTGTGGGACAAAAACAAAAACAGAAGAAATCAGAAGGGGTCAAATACTTTTACACTCCAGTGTGCATCTTGGCTGTCCCAACTTGAAGTTACTTGACACTGTAGATGTTTTAGTTAAGAAACTTACCATGTTGTGTACAAGTCCCGGAAAAGTAAACACAGTAAGGTCAAGTCAAGTCCGAGCAAAACAGCCATACTTTAATTTTAAAGACCTCTGAGTGGGACTAAATTAATTATTTAGGTATGTTGGGAAGCTTTTTTCTATTGAGGCCTTTGAGAAGATAAACAAGTAAAAATAAGAAGCTTAACTCTGTTATTCACCACTGCAGAGACCTGAGTTCATTACCAGGCTGCAGTGCTTCTGTTTTGTCTCTGTTCATTGATCCAACACAGTTGGCAGCATTTGTGTGTGGGCAGTTGTTGAGGGATTGCTGTCTCTGTACTATCACCCCGCTAGTAGATGGTGCCAGTGCAAAGGAAAATACATCCTGTTGTACGAGTCTGAGACATGCAAGAACAAAACAACAACAAGAGAAAGTTATGCTGCCTACAATGATAACAACTAGAGCACATGTCTGTGTCCAAAAGGGAAATCAGGTCGCCCTTACTAGAGACATTGCTTGAAGCTGCAGAGATGATCTAAAATATGTCTTCTACTGGTTTAATGTCAGTCCTCCAATTCATGAAAAAAATATTCTTGTGTTTCTCTCTGTTTAGCTCCAGTCATTCCTGCAAGTGAGTGTGTTTCAAGTCGGTGTAGATGAGTGCCCAAGTTCAGACTGCAACGGCGCAGGCGGGTGCACCAATGTTCTGAATGTGCGGGACACGCCTACAGTGGTGGATTGTGGGACTATGAGTCTAGTGTCTGTGACAGTGGAATCCACAGCTGAGTGCTCATGCCCAGGTAGAGAGCAGTCCCATCAGTCCTGTGCCACATATCCCAGAAACCCTTGCTTCAATGGAGGCGTATGTGTGGACACTCAGCATGGCTACAGGTGAGTTAAAACCATTCGTCATTGCTAGATTTGTGTGTGTCAGCACTTGCTAACATTCAGGTTGTACTTCTCAGTTTGGCATGTGAGCAATTCCCAAGTGGACGAGAATCCACTTCACCAGACCATATTTTGTTTGTTTCTTTCTTTATTTTAGATAAGTTGTAACTGACTTGTAGAAAAGGAAAAATGCTTCAGTTTTCAATATTTCCTTATTAAAGCTGCTATACTTAATTTGCATAACAAATTAGCTTAACTTATTTTTTTTCATGCCCATTATGTTGTGAAGATTAAAAAAAAGATGAAAAAAAAAATAATTAAGTGGTTCTCCCGTATTTGTCTAAAAACATCAACCAATCAAATGGTTCAGCCCGGAAGGAATGATTGGAGAGTCTCTCCAGCCGTACGGACTTCCGCATTTATTTGGCTTCTGTGCTCATAAAAAACTGAGACATATTACTGCAGCACACCACTGCTGGGAGTGTTCGCCGCTCTACCATGTCACAGCAGGAGAAACAGCCGCCAGCTGGTTCCGCGTCAGGTTCAGGACAAAGTAACAATTAATATCAGTTGTTTGTTGTTATATTGTTTTCACTTACCGGTGATTCCGCCATGTTACGGTACTTGAATGAACTGCGGACCGGTGTCTTGCACTCTGTCGTCTTCTGGGGCTACGCGTGTTTCCAAATCTGGGGGGGCGTGGCTTAGGAATTCTACCCGACGGGAGGGGCTGATAGTTCTGTGACTTTGTTGACAGTCTAAGCTAGGCAATTTGAAATCAGTGATATCAGCATTAAAAATTTATTTTTGTTATTGAATCTTCAATACGATTAAGTTTACCACAACTCAGTGAACAGAGTGAAACTTTATCTCCATGCACAACTTGTGTGGTTTGGGATTGTTTGTGACTGAAGTTAGATCAAGTCAGTCAAAAAAATCTTCCTGGTATTTTAGAATTTTTGGTAGTCTCACACTTAGCATCCAAACTGTGAAAAAAAGCATATATATAAATGTTGTTCTACTGCAATAAATACATTTGTGTTCTGTGTGTGTGTGTGTGTGTGTGTGTGTGTGTGTGTGTGTGTGTGTGTGTGTGTGTGTGGGTTTGTATTTCTGACCTCCTGGGGACCCGTTTCCTGACTTTTACTATCTTTCTGGGGTCCGAGGGTTCTTGTGGGGACCGAAGCCTGGTCCCCATGAGGGGGACTCCCCTTTTTAGGGTTAGGGGTTAGGTTTATAGGTATGGTGTGAATAGAGTTTTAGTTAGTCTTAGGGTTAGTTATAGATCAGTAATGGTTAAGGTTAGGAAAAGGGTTTGGGTTAGGTATAAATCTAGTTACTAAAATCAATGGAAGTCAATGGACGGTCCCCATAAGGATACCAAAACACACTTCTGTGTGTGTGTGTGTGTGTGTGTGTGTGTGTGTGTGTGTGTGTGTGTGTGTTACAGAAGTGTTGTAGTTGCATGGTCTTTAAAATTAGGAAAATGCAAATCATACTCAGCTCTTTGCTTTTCAAAAATAAGTTGAAGTTAGGAAATATTTGAGTGAACGATAACGTGAGTTTTTAAACCTGACTGTGTTTCTACACTCATGTTGCTCATTAAGATTAGAGTATGTGGTTTCTCGCTGATGTGTAGCTTTAGCAGATGAGGTTGAATTCAAATAAAATTGCATATAATTTTATTCATGCTGAAGGGATTTCTTGAATGCTGCAACAGCTGGTAACAATTACAGCTGACATTCATCTTCATTTGGAGAAATTTCACATTTGAATGAGTATTTGTTGGCAGTGTGGACAGCAGCCACTGTAAAACGAGGTAAGGCGGTTATTTTATATGGGTTTTCCTTGGAGTTTTTTAAGTGAATTCGGATTTTAACTCATTTCTTATTTTTTTCATTCAAAGATCATTTTATATATTACATTTAAAAGAAAAAAACAGGGGTGGCCGTGGACTAATGGTGCTGGAGATCGTCTACTGATTGGGGTGAGCAAATCCATCCCAAAGCCCTGGCAGGCCACTTGTCAAAGGATTCTTGGGCAAGACACTAAGCCCCCAAATCGCTCCCATGGTGCCGTACAGATGGCAGCTCACTGCTTCTCTGTGATTGGTGAAGGAATGAACAATTTCCTCAAGGGGATCAATGCAGTATCAATTATTATTAAAGCTAAATATCTGCCATGGATAGTAGCATTAATAACAAAGGCAGGCATGTTATGTACCAAATTATGTCTCTCTGAGCTCTGAGCAGGAAACTGATGAAAATAAAACTTGTATTTTATTTAACGTTAAGAAAAAAAGCTAAAATGACAAGAATAGATAACTAAAAGACACAATGATAACTGGCAGGGACAGAAGGAGCAGGTAGTGTTGATGTAAACAGTAGAAACCGGCAGGGAAATGAGAAACAAAAGATTTATACGGAGGGTTTTGAGGGTTGATGTGATCAAAACTACTGTATATAAACACAAATCCCACAAGGAAACTTATATCTTAAACTCTAGACATCAAAGTATAACTGACAGTGTTTTTTTGTTTGTTTGTTTGTTTTTGTAAAATATCTCAACAACAAAAAAGAAACTTAAATTACAAAATCAAACATCCAAAGTCCAACGCCATGACAGATCAGTACAGAATAGTGGAAAGTCTACTGATCCATGCATGGTATAACTTATAAATGCAATCAGAGTTCTTCTGTTGTTGATTTTTATGGTACTACTATGTTATTACCTGTGTGGTTATAATTGATGGGCATCAACGGTGGTTTAAAGTTTTTATAGAGTGCAAAAATGCTAATAACTGTAAAGGCACTGAACTGAACAGTTTTAGATTACATCATGTCCATGTACAACAGTAGTTATATATGGTTGATGGTTTTTAAAGGCCTTTTAGCCTTTGCTTTCATCATAAAAAACATTGGTGTAATTTCAGACACTATTTTGGAAGTGAGGTTTTTGGTACTTCCTGTGATATCAGAGACTCAGTGACCCTGTGTGTCTGAACCAGCCTAAAGAACTTTGTGGTCGTCAGGCTGATGTGCTGTGTATCCTAAGGCTTGACTCTTTAATGATGGAAGTGAAGGGCTCTCTGCAACCAATTAAATTCATTTGTGGGTGGGCACAAGTCCATATCAGTCTTAACTTCAACATCATGCAATCTTTGCAGTTCATGATGAAATTAACAGTCAATTTTCAAACTTGTTTAGTTTAGAATTAACGTGGGAAATCTCTCTCTTAGCATTGTTTCAAAGAGGAAAACCCTGCTTTATTGTTTAACCAATACAAGTGTAAGAAATGAGTGTTAATTTCATTAAAAAATTCACAAAGACTTTTAGTTGACATAGTGATAAAAGCTGTGTGGTTAATGGTACAATAAAACCCTCTAACCAAACAGCTGTTTAACAAATTTAACACAGGTGTTTGTTTAAAGCAGTGCTTTCTATTGTTTTCTGTGTTGTCTGCCTTGGGAAGAAGAAAACCTTTTGTCTATAAAATAGTTACAAGTACACTTCTGCATAACATTGTGTCCTTATTAACATCAACAGTGCTAACAGTGCTTGCTGGTTTCCCATATTAACCAAAGGGCGATGCTTGTTTGCAATATTCAGCAGATTTTAAGCCTTTCAGTGCGGTTGGGATTCTTTTTGAGAATCACTGGTTTAAAGACAGAATGAAGCATTACATTCTTAATGGAGACCGTCAGCACAGAATGCCTAGATGTATGGAGCGAAAGCAGAACCAATACCAGTGTGGCTAGGTTCAGGATAGGAAGATGGTTTACTTTATCCATCCCACATCAGCGTGTGGTCAAACTGGTGACCAGCATGAGGAGGTGGTGTTGTGGCTGTTTGGTTCTTCCACATGCTACAGAGACCCATGTTTGAATAGTAAGTAAATTGTTACTATGTCTTCTATGTCTTCTAGTTAATACATAACACCAAACTAAAGCCAATAGCAGAATAGACTGTTTGGCATTGGCAGGGAAGATTTTGCAAGTTTTTCATGGGCACAACCCACATACATTGTACAAGGATTTAGCTGCTGCTCAACACACAAATTAATATTCCTTAAAAATGTGTGTTTGTATTATGATAGAATAATTTTACCAACAATTATTATTAAAACAAAGAAATAATAAAAATAACTAGACACTCTTTATGATTTTGTTTTTATCAGAATTCCCTGCCTAACAACATTCAACAATGTGTAGAGGTGTAGAATATTTAGACGTTCACCAGCAGCTCCTATAGCAGGTTAAATTTATTGAGCTGCTGCAGGAAGTACAACCTCTGCTGGACCTTCTTAATGACTGTGTCCAGGTTTGCTGTCCATTCCAGTTCCTGGGTGATGGTGGTCCCCAGAAACCTGAACATGCCCACCATAGTCACTGTACTATTGTTTTTGATCCTGACCAGACCAGACCAGACCAGAGTAGCTGTTCTGTTTCAGTGTAACGTTCAAACTCAAAGAGTTTGAGTTCACGTTGACATATAAAAAAAGAGAAAAAAAAAACAAGACCCTAAATCTGATAAGAAATGTGTTATACCTTAAAGGAAAATGTAATTTGCACAGTTATTTTTAAAACAGTAGAATAGAATGAACAATAGAATGAGATAAGCTTCCAATAGAATTAAAAACATACTGATAACCGAAACATTCGTCATAGAAATATAAACAAAAAACATCATAAAAAACATATGTGGCCTTAACCAGATTTTTGATGTTGTACCCTATAGGGGTCTGAGCGAAGTAGAATGGAATTCTATCTGTGACATCTTAGTGCAACTTCACATGAAAATTACCTCGGAAAACTATAAACTGGTACAGAACTTTATTTTGATCAATGCTGTTGTAAAATAATGGACAATACTGCATAGTTTACCTTCCAAATGATAATGTTATAATAATTAAATAGGGGAAACTGAAGAAACACCCATTCTCACACACACACATGCATTGACTGACACCACAGAAAACAAATTAAAGCAGTCACTGTTTGTTTGTTTTTTGCTAAGATGCGTAGATACTTTCACTTAAAGGCAACTGCTTGGATCTACTCCCAAACACACACAAACACATTATCATCATCTGTTTTTTTCAATGACACAGCCCCTTTAAACATGCATAAATGTAAATAAATAAAATCCTCCATCAGGTGTATCCACAAAGCTTGCTGCGACTTGTAGAAGGTAATATTCCCCTTCAGCTTCATGTAATTAGATACAGCAAGTGAAAAGGGCAGCATTTGAGTCTGGCTGGCAGGGTTAGTGTGTAATGTGGCTCAGTGTTGGACCTCAGTAGAATGACGTATTTGATTCATGTCAAGTAAAATCCCTGAATTACTCTCCTGCACTCACATTTATACATACAGGAGTGCACCTGCATACCAGACAAATACTGGAGATGTGGACTTTTTTTTCTTCCCTTACTGATGATCTGAATTGCAAACAATGTTGATCTGCTTTGCATAATTTGAACTGTTTGGAAGCCATATGCACTGCTCAGAATCAGATATGAGGTCTTCAGGAATTAGAAATTTACATAGATATAGAAAGTGTATGAACAAAAAGATAGAAATATGCACAAATATTACTTTAAAATAATTGTAAATGTGTATAGACCATGTTCATTAACCTCAATGTGAAACTGTGTGTACGAGGCTAATTCATTAGTCATTTCCATGTACACTATGTTGTTTTCATCACATAACAGGCATCACAAGAAAAACAACAAAGAAGCTCAATTCACTTTAAGTGAATCAGAGACATGAAAGACCTTAAAGATGCAATTCAGAAGACACTAGAACATTAGTGCAAGATAAAAACAAGTAGGTGTTTACCTCCTGCTCACATAGATTACCTTTTACCTGCTCTCTTTGTTGGTGTTGAACAATGTCCTTAAAGACGCCCTTCCATTAAAAACAGTTTTTCTGAGGTTTCTGTTGAATATTTTAGCTCCACAGGTGTTCTTACCTTCATAGTGGGTGTGAAAACAGGTCAACAACTTCTCTTTCAGTTTTAATCTCTCAAACTAAGCAGGGTTAACACCCGCGTTCCCCCGAGTCCCAACGGCCTGTATTTGTTTCATCACAACTCCTTTGTTCGTTAGTATTTGGCAGCTCCCGCAGTTGAAACCACGCCTAGCATGCTGCTAGCTAAAAGCTGTTAGCATAAGACGTAGCAATCAGGAGGAGAGAACGTCTGATGTTGACATGCGCAGCGGGGCAGGAAACAGTATACCTTGCTCTCATAGGCTAGTTTGTTAGCCAATCAGAGTTCAGCAAATTCGAATAATGAATATGAACGAACTGCTGCCGAAGCCTGACGAAAGGCGCCAGAACCAGCCGAATTTTAATGCAGACATATTGAAAGGTCTGTTAATCAGTGTTTCATATTGTTTTTTTAGATATAAAATTTTTCATATTACTGGTTAATACTTAAGAAATAACCACAAAGTCCTGAAATTTGTATGAAATGGCCTCTTTAACTAAGGAAAGTGAAGCCTGCAGTGGTTTAAATGTTTCTGCTAAGTTTTGTGAATTAAAAAACCCTCAATACTCATAAAACCAATTAAAAAGAATTTATATATTGGATTTTTACACTGGTTTATAAGATCTAGTTCCACAATAGTTCTACACATGGTGACAGCTTGCTGGAGTAGCTCTGTGACATTACTAGCATTTCTTTGTTCTTTTTGAGTATTTCTTGCTAGTTTTTTCTTCTAGAAATATTATTTTTGAAATACTTTTTATTCTGATTTGGGTGCTGTGCTGATTGAAGGATTTTTGCCTGGTTTGTCACCTTTTTTGCCGCTTGTTATGATGCGTAACCGTGGCAATGAGAGGCTTGTTTACAGGAAAGAGCGGTTAAACAAAATTTAAACCCCGAATTCCACGGGCAGACAGAAATTTGAAGAGCAGCGGCAAAAGAAGAGGAGTTTGTCAGCTGCTCACATCTGCAGTCACCTGTTGGGGGCGGAGCATCAGAGCAGGTGACATGATAAGGGCTGAACAGATTGATAAAGAGGGCTGGTTCTGTTCTGGAGTCTTTTTAGTTGATTTTCCAAAGGAAGATGAAGAACATGATAGAAAACCCTCATCATCCTCGTCACAACACAGTAACTCAACAACAGAGTGTCTTCAGTCAAAGTCTTCTTCAGATCCACTGCAACACAGACTGCTATAGGAGATCCTTCCCGTCCACAGCAAGAACCCTCTACAGGAGATCCTTCTTGTCCACAGATAGAACCCTCAACAGGAGATCCTTCCCGTCCACAGCTAGAACCCTCTACAGGAGATCCTTCCTGTTCACAGCTAGAACCCTCTACAGGAGATCCTTCTTGTCCACAGATAGAACCCTCAACAGGAGATCCTTCCCGTCCACAGCTAGAACCCTCTACAGGAGATCCTTCCTGTCCACAGCTAGAACCCTCTACAGGAGATCCTTCCTGTTCACACCTAGAACCCTCTACAGGAGATCCTTCTTGTCCACAGATAGAACCCTCAACAGGAGATCCTTCCCGTCCACAGCTAGAACCCTCTACAGGAGATCCTTCCTGTCCACAGCTAGAACCCTCTACAGGAGATCCTTCCCATCCACAGATAGAACCCTCTACAGGAGATCCTTCCAGTCCACAGCTAGAACCCTCTACAGGAAATCCTTCCCGTCCACAGCTAGAACCCTCTACAGGAGATCCTTCTTGTCCACAGATAAAGACCCTCAACAGGAGATCCTTCCCGTCCACAGCTAGAACCCTCTACAGGAGATCCTTCCCGTCCACAGCTAGAACCCTCTACAGGAGATCCTTCCTGTCCACACCTAGAACCCTCTACAGGAGATCCTTCCTGTTCACAGCTAGAACCCTCTACAGGAGATCCTTCCCATCCACAGATAGAACCCTCTACAGGAGATCCTTCCTGTCCACACCTAGAACCCTCTACAGGAGATCCTTCCTGTCCACACCTAGAACCCTCTACAGGAGATCCTTCCTGTCCACACCTAGAACCCTCTACAGGAGATCCTTCCCATCCACAGATAGAACCCTCTACAGGAGATCCTTCCTGTTCACACCTAGAACCCTCTACAGGAGATCCTTCCTGTCCACACCTGAACCGCTCTACAGGAGATCCTTCCCATCCACAGATAGAACCCTCTACAGGAGATCCTTCCTGTTCACACCTAGAACCCTCTACAGGAGATCCTTCCTGTCCACAGATAGAACCCTCTACAGGAGATCCTTCCAGTCCACAGCTAGAACCCTCTACAGGAAATCCTTCCTGTCCACACCTAGAACCCTCTACAGGAGATCCTTCCTGTTCACAGCTAGAACCCTCTACAGGAGATCCTTCTTGTCCACAGATAGAACCCTCAACAGGAGATCCTTCCCGTCCACAGCTAGAACCCTCTACAGGAGATCCTTCCCATCCACAGCTAGAACCCTCTACAGGAGATCCTTCCTGTTCACACCTAGAACCCTCTACAGGAGATCCTTCCTGTCCACACCTAGAACCCTCTACAGGAGATCCTTCCCATCCACAGATAGAACCCTCTACAGGAGATCCTTCCAGTCCACAGCTAGAACCCTCTACAGGAAATCCTTCCCGTCCACAGCTAGAACCCTCTACAGGAGATCCTTCCTGTTCACACCTAGAACCCGCTACAGGAGATCCTTCCTGTCCACACCTAGAACCCTCTACAGGAGATCCTTCCCATCCACAGATAGAACCCTCTACAGGAGATCCTTCCTGTCCACACATAGACCCTCAACAGGAGATCCTTCCCGTCCACAGCTAGAACCCTCTACAGGAGATCCTTCCCGTCCACAGCTAGAACCCTCTACAGGAGATCCTTCCCGTCCACAGCTAGAACCCTCTACAGGAGATCCTTCCTGTTCACAGATAGAACCCTCTACAGGAGATCCTTCCCGTCCACAGCTAGAACCCTCTACAGGAGATCCTTCCCGTCCACAGCTAGAACCTTCTAAAATGGCTCCCTAAAGAAGAACTGAGCTACAACAACATTTAATGTCTCTTCTGGGATTATTTTTTATTTCATTTGAAGTGCAGTAGTCATGAACCTAAGCACGAAGTTTTAAATTTTTGAAGTCTTAAGGGCAAAACTCACCAGCAGCTAATGACTCCAGTCAAAAACATTGTCTCTATTATTTTAAATTATGAACCTCACACTGGCTGCATCTGGCTGCTGACTGATGCTTTATGCTGCCGTGTCCAGTACTAATTCACAACACAGTTCTATTTTCAAGTGTCAAAGCTCCTGAAAAAAGACATTTTTATGCACACTTACTGCCAGCTGGGACATCTGGGCTCCCGTAGCAGCTCTTTCTGGTTTAATAGCACCAAAGCCTGTCCGTGTGATTAATTGATCACAGGAAATTGAGTTTAATTAGAAATGCTAATTAATGTAAATATTTTAGAAGTAATCTGTTAAATATACAGATTTAATAGAAAACTTTGGTAATGTGAACACAGCATACTTTAGCTTAAAAATGATAAATATTTAGCTCATGTAGCTTTAAGTCTGGTGCGTCCAGCTGCCTAACACGTTCTGTGTGAGTTAGGGACGAGCTTTGAACGACACGCTGCAGTGCTACCAGCATGTTTTCAGCTTTAAAGGTTTAGCGCAAGCTTCCTTCACTAGTGTATGCTAAAACTTAGAGTCATCTGCTCAGAATGAAAAGTACCTGTTAATCATACAAATGTTTGTTGCTATGGAGGTTTTTTCAGAATTCAAGATAGCTTTAGCTATTATATTAATTTGATTTATTCATACCAAAAGGGAGAAATTAACAGTAGTCGTTATAACTCATATCCCATCAGTTTAAAAGCCAATTCACTAGGAAAAATACACTTTGTACTTTACAGTATGTGTTTTAAATATCATGTTGTTCAGAATTAGTTTCTCTTTATTTTTTTTAAAGCTTTCATCCGATATGATTATTTTTAACCATGCATGGATTTTTCTTTTGCAAAAATACAGTGCTTTGTGATTTCAGTCAAAAGTGGAAAATATAAATGAACTTTTAAAAAGACCAGTTTCTCATTGCTGCAAAACTCAACACTGCTCAGAAAGTCCACTAACTGCTGTCTGTAAAATGTTACTTGCTGCAGATATTTCTTAAAAAGTGAATGCATGTCTGAATTGAACCATTGGAAAATGTTCTTGATGAAGTATCAGCCAAACAGATGTCAGGGAGAGAACAAGGCAAAGCAGGTGAGGTTGCCAGGGTCACAGCTGCAGTTTGATTGTCACATTTTCAATCATGCTACAGTGCCTGAGCCCTGCAACATCTGCTGTGTGATTTTCAAGATTCAGAGAAGAAAAGCAGATAAAATGCAGGATGTCAGAAACAGAGAATATTAAGATGAAATAAGAAAGAGTGAAATAAGCAGAATATAGAAAAGACTAGAAAAGAGTGATTGAACGGTGATAAAGAAGACTGGGGAAAATAGAAATATGAAAGTTAGGGACTGATTAAGGTACGTGATAAGAAGCAAAAAAAGAGAAAAGATAACTTAAAAAAGAGAGAAAAGGAGCCAGAGAAGAGAAATAAGGGGGTGAAATAACAAATACAGATAAGAGTTAATAAAAGATAAAATTGCTAGAGGATAGTTTTCTGCTTCACTGGCTCTGAGATATGACGACACTTCAATACATACAAACACAAACAGATTATGGACCGAGATTGAAGCAGGAACATGCAGATAATCAATGCACTGGGATTAATAATGAGATTTCAGAAAAGACTGAGTAGGTGTATAGGTGTGTGTGTGTGAGTGTGTGTGTGAGTGTGTTGAGAAGGGATTACTGCACCCAGCCCAATGGTACACCCAATTCCCTGCAGAAAATAAATGAGCAAAACAAAGCTGCCATAAGAGGATTGTAGGGTTTCTTCTAAAACTGCCTCAGATTGTGCACAGAGAATTAGGGTGACATTACAGAAATGGAAATGCATGCAGGGATGTATTCCTGGGTCTATGATTCTCTCAAAAGCACAACCTTGAAGGTTTAATTAAAACAAAGCAGATGGAGAAAGACTAGGTATCACAAAATAAGTAACAGTAAATCCAAATTGATGCTTGCATTATTGTAGCTTAAAGGAAGAGTGACACTAGAAATAAAGGTTTCTTAAAAAAGTAAAATACATGCAATCAATAATGTTAACAACCCCCCCCCCCTTCTTGTGCTAAACAAAGCAATATTACAGTTTTTGAATCTCTTGCTCATAAAATCTGCCACATCTTGTGGACGGGGAAGAAACTGGATGATGTAGGTGCAAGAAGGCCTTGTTTATATTAGATACGGAGCAACAGAAAATAATGTTCTTTTAGTGCACTAATGTATAAAGTCAGACTGACTGTGATGCTTTGGGTTATTCAGGAGAAGTTCTCTTCTTAACTTTCTCTTTGGGGCTTTAAGGGGAGTTTTCAGTTCTGGAGAAGGGGAAGCAAGAGAGGAGTAGTAGTGGAGAGTGAGCAGGTGAGGTTTGACAGGTGAGTAGACGTTACAAGAGATCCTCAGGTGAGTGAGACTCTCAGAAGAATTTCCCAATTATTTCAGCCAGTTTTCTCAGGAGGTAGAAACTATGACTGGAGATCACAAAGTTACTGGAGTTTTCACTCGAGATAACTCTGAAAATGTCATAAGAAGATGCAGTAGAGTTGACTGATCATTTGGTTTTGGGGACTGGTCTGACCTCTACTGAACCCAGTGGAGGTCTTTGATTACAGAGTGATCCTAGATGAACACTCTAGGGATCCATGACCTGTCTTCTGGGCTGTACTCTTTTACGTCAACAGGGAACTGGAGACCTCTGCCGAGAACTTCTAGAAAGTAAAGAACCTAAAGTTTAATCTAAGAAACCCAGGATGCAGGATGAATCCTTATAGAAGTGTTGAGCTGTAGACCAACAACATTAACCGCAGATCCAGTTTCATAAGGGCCAAAGTAATTCAGTATTCTTCTTTCAAAAGACTGTGTTGACTGGCCTATATATTATATTGAGGATAATATCTGGAAGATGGACTAACATGCACTCAAAGCATTAGAAAAAAGCTTTCCAGACCAAGGAGATAGACTACAGACCTCTATCAGACACAAAATCAACAGAGATACCGTGAAGTCTGAACATGTGTTGGACTGTAAGATTAACAGCTTCAAAGCAGATAGAAGTTTGATAGAGAAACACAATGAACTGTTTTAGTGAATATGTTGACTTTGGATATAATTACTGTTATACTATTGGAGGGAGAGAAGCCCATGACAAAATCTAAATATATGTTGCACAAAGGTTTACCTAAAACAGTCTGTGCAATGAGTGGGTGGTCCTGGGGGGTTAACTTATTGGTCTATTATCACACAAGTCTTTGATGAAGAAATAAGGTTCTGCTTTTTTCCAGAAGAAGTCTTGAAATATGTCGTATTCAACACAATGTTTGAAAATGTACTTTTATTACCAATTTTTTAATGTAAGTTTATGTCATTACTGTTATTTTATTGTCATTTTTTACAGTGCATTTCTATTCATTTTTTTAATAGTTTAAAAACTTATTTTAATCTTATCAAAATATTGAGGAAATCAGTGTGGTGCAAAACCTTTGTTCATCACTCTATATTATTTTAATGTCTTATGTTTTGAAGTCAAAAACTGAAAAGTGGTAACTCACTTAGTGCTGACTTTGTTCCGAACTAGCATAGAACATAAATTATTTTTTTGTAGTTAAAATGGCAAGCAAGAGTAACTGGAAACAACAAATCTGGCGAGTTAATAAGCCCTGCAACATGGTAGCATCTGTTCTCAGATGTCATTTAACTGCAGCCATAGAAAACATCCATTTAGAGGTTAGATCACATTCATGGGTCTTCTATTATGTCTTTTGCACGTATTTGTGTTTGTATGTTAATAACTGAAAGTCTGTGTAATGTTCTTTGAAGTCATAGAAGTACATCTGTATGTGTTTGAGCGTATGATGTGACCTCTTTCAATCCCGCAGAAAAGCAGAGGCACAAAAATGAACAAGAGAATGAAGCAGCAGCATTTAGCATTTAGATGAGAAATGAGGCATCTGCTGAACACCAGTGAGGTGTTTGTATGTGTGTGTGTTGGGGGGGTGAGGGGTGAGTTAATTATTTTGAGATTTTTGTGTTTTACTGTTCCTGCCATCATGTATGAGTGAGAGGAGTTTTTATTTTGCTGAAAAGACTCATGATATTTGCATTTTGTCTCATGAAAAAGCTTTGGTCTGGGATATGGGCGGAGCTTAAAATGAACTGTTTGGCATACTACAACATTCATAATAGAGCTCAGGTTACTAGGATATCTTGTTTATCTGAGCGTATTTGCTTATCTAAAGAGAACGTGAGTAAAAGCAAAATTCAGTTTTAAACAGTAGATCATTTTATTATAGGGAAAACGCTCCAACCTGGTACTATGAGAAAAAAAAAATTACCTCCTACATCTAATAACTTGTAACAATCTGAATTACACCAATCGTCTCAATCACAGCTATAAGTCTAGAGTTTGTCTAAGCCATTACAAACTCTTCAATAAATGTGGGGAGTGGGTCAAAGCTTCCAAAATCTTCATTTCAGAATGTGGGGTGGGTGGGTGGGGTTCAGAGCTGGACCTGGCAGTGTGCTATTGATAATTGGCCTACAGTCCCTGTGACCTGAGGCTCAAAGGGATAAACTGATGGCCAGACATCTTCCTCCAGGATTTTCTGGTAGAAATCTGAATCTGTGGTTCCATCAGTTACAGCAAGTAACAGCAAAGTAGCACTAGACCATCACACTACCACCACCGTGTCTGTGGGTGATGTTCTGAAACACTGTCATTTTCACACTAGATGTACACCTGCATTCACAGAGTTCCACTTTGTCTCATCAATCCAGATAATATTTTAGTCTTAAGGATCATGAAGACATTAGCTACGTTTACATGCGCCAAATTTCCCCGATCTGATTAAAATCTTGGTGGATCTGAATTCCCAAATCCCTGTTTACATGGACACTAACTGAAATGATCTGATCATGCCATGAGTACACATGCACCAAGCACTCAATCAGGTTAAATGAGTTGAGCATGCGCACAGCGAGTTGTCTTTCCGGAGAAAGAAAAAAAGTAAACAAACTCCGTCCTTTCTGCACGTCTTTCCCGCCCCATCGTGTGCTCGAGCTGACTCACGTTATCCCCAATATGGACCTTCTGCGGGTGATTACCTTTATGTTTGGGTTTTTACTGGTCGCATTAACCAAGCTAGAGGTAGAATACATATTGCTACTGCTCCTCCACCACAGGAGAGGAGAGCAGGATGACAGGATGACTGCACCAGCAGACCACTTCTGTTTACTTCCCGCTATGTTTTCTACTTGAGTCTGCGAAAGTGGAAAGACGTCACGCTGAAATTGTACGAATTGTACGAGATCGGACAAAACCACCCCTCTCGATCGGAAGTAAATTTCATTCGGATCAGGCTGCATCGGATCAAAACATTCGGGTTGACATGTTTACATGACGTCTTTTTTATCCGATTGGGCGTTTATTCCGATTAAATGTGCCCATGTAAACGTAGCTACTGTCTTTTACGAATGTGAGACTTACTTACAGTATGTGTTCTTCAGGGCCGGTTCTGGGCAGAGGCAGACTAGGCAATTGCCTAGGGCGCCCTCTGCTGGAGTGGGCGCCAAATTCTCCTTTATTTTTTTTTTCTTTGGACAAACTGTTGGACACACCATTCATCTCGTGTAAAGAGCAAAAGAAGTAATAATTAAATATCTATCTATATCTATCTATCATCTCTACTATTCATTTTAGTATGAATAAAACATTTTTGCAATGTAATCTAGTTATTGAGTTACGTTGTTTCTGTTCTGGGCAGTAGGGGGCGCCAAAATCATTTTTCGCCTAGAGCACCATGCAGCTCAGGGCCGGTCCTGGTGCTCTTTCTGTCAGCTGGGGCTTTGATGTTGAAATTCACTATAAGATCTCATTTTTGTCAAGTATCATTTTTGTTGTTAAATCGGGTGAACTTTGTTCACCTTTGCAGGTTTGTAGTTTGACAATAGCTGAGGAACGTGATGCTTGCACTGCTTTAGACATTTTTCTGGGTTCTTTTGTGACCTCTTGGATGAGTTGTAGATGCGCTAGAGTAATTTTGATGGGACAGCCACTCCTGAGTAGTTTCAGCGCTGCTCCATGTTTTCCTGACTTGTGGACAAAGACTCTCACTGTGGTTTGATGGAGTCCCAAAGCTTTAAAAATAGCTTTGTGGCCTTTACAGACCAATTGATGTCCATGATTTTGTTTTTCATCTCTTCTTGAATCTGGGAAAAATCCTCATTTCACAAAGGTAATGTTTGGTTGGGAAAGCTTTTCCCCTCAACAGATAAAGTCATCATTCAAAAACTGTATGTTGTAATTACTCAGGTAATATTTGTCTGATATTAATAATGAAAGATTTAAGTTTGACAAAAAAAATATTTTTTCACTGCACTGTACATCAAATTTTTGCAAAATGTAAAAAATTTCTAAAGCCTCCTATTTCTTATTTCTTATGAGTGTATGTAGCAAAAAGGATAAATGATTTCATAGAAAGCTACTGAGACGCACCTCTTCTCTTCTCCTGAGAAGAAAAGGTGAGAAGTAGTTTTGAGAGGTAGCAATAGTACAAATGAGGAATTGAAGGTCTGAAAATAGTGAGAGGAGTTTTCTAGTGATGAAATGAACTCCCCCACCCCACCACCCCCCGGTTCTGTCACTAATGAGAACATCTGCATCTGTGAAACATGCAGAAAGTAGCAGAAAAGGAAGCATTGCCTAGAAGAATAAAAACAACCTGATTTAAAGGCGCTGAGTGGTAACGTACTGCAACATTTCTTGCAAGAATAAATTGCAGGATGTGGTTCAAAATGTGTGAGGGGGATAATGTTTTTCAGTTACATAACCAAATTTTCTGCACATGGCTTTTAAACTAAATTATCCATTTATTGCTTTAACTAAAACTTTTCGCATGTAATTTTCTCTCTTTATTTTTTTCCCTCTGTGCAAGGTGCCAATGCCCAGCTCAGTTTGAGGGACCTGAATGCCAGCAGAACAAGCACAGTTTCCATGGCAATGGCTATGCCTGGTTTCCTCCTATGATGCCTTGTTTTGAGAGCCATGTGTCGTTGGAGTTCATCACAGATGTAACTGATGGACTGCTTCTGTACAGCGGACCGCTCGCTCAGCTGCAAGCCTGGGACCAAGAGGACTTCATGGCTATTGGTATGAAAGGTTTGAAAAACATGATCCAATTTAGCTTTGCAGTAATAAATGACTTTTACTGTTTAAATGGTACAGCAGAAGAATATAAATGAGAACTTAATTATAAAAGACAGAGATGAATTTCTTCACACTATAAAGAAGATCACCAGCATTAATTACCTCTTGGTTTATCCTCTAAATCAAGAGTTCTAAGTACTTCAACAATCATTGATAATAGGGCGTGGCTTTGTGCCGAAATAGCATCAAAATGGAGCTTTGCCGTTGTATCCTTGGGCAAGACACTTCACCTACTTTGCTTGTTTGGTGGTGGTTAGAGGGTCTGGTGGCACCAGTGTCTAGCAGCCTTGCTTCTGTCAGTGTGTGTCCCAGGACAGCTGTGGCTAAAATATGTGTGTCGTTCACCACTAAACGTGTGAGTGCGTATTTGAATGGGTGAATGACAAAACCGTAGTGCGAAGCCCTTTGTGTCCTTTGACTCGAAAGGTGGTACACAAGTCCAAGCCATCTACCATTTCCTTTTAGCTATATGTGTTCAGGTGAATAATCCATGAACTGAGGAAGAATAAACAACAAACATTGTTGAAGGCTTCCGAATGGTTTTACAGAAGCATATTCGTGGCGTGTAAAAGATTACCCCCACTTTTTAATCTAGTTGCATAGAACTTGTTGAATTGTGAGTTTCAACTCAGTCTGTCTGTTGACATATTAATATCACGTGCTCTTATTTCCAAAAACAACAGAGATGTCAACTAAAATGTCTATGAAAATAAAAACAAGCTCTCGACTGAGCAGCACTGGTTTGCTGCTGGAAAGAAATCGTGTACTCTTATATTTTATCAAATGTCTAACCTAGATGTTTTGAACTAGATATTTCACAAAGATTTATGGCTCAATGTCTGTGCCACTGTCTGTGCTGTGAAGTGACTATACCCTGACAGCAAAATTAAAAAGAAGAGCCCATGGTGGAAGTTACACAAGGACATACCAACCTAAATCTGGTTTCATATTTCAGTCACTAGGTCAGTCGGAAATACACATTACAAACTAACTTCCCCCCGACCTCAATACTAAAAGCTGTTGCTTTAAGTGCATATTGATTTGATATTTAATTCACAGTGTGTATTAATCTAGCATTGCCAAAGAATTAAGAAATTCCAGTTTAAAACACTTTTCTGATTTTTGCTTCGCAATTTTTTTCTAAAAGATGTGAAAATAGGTGTGAAATAAGCTCTATGGTGGCTTCAGAGGTAAAGTAATGGACATTTCTTTTGTTGCTATTGCAATAATCTTGATCTTTGAGGACAATAAAGCTACTTTAATAGAAAGCAGGAATTATAGGCAGATAAAAAGAGAGGACAAAATGTGTTTTAGATCTCGGTATATTTAGTGTTTTAATCTGATAGACGAACACCCCTTGTCTGTCTTGCTACTTCTTTCCTTGTTCTGGTTCTCCCTCTTGGGAGAGATCCTGTGGTTCTATCACTGCCAAAGTAATATGTGTGGGAGGTAAGGTCCGCCTAGAGAGCCGGGTGTGTTGTGTTTGTGCATCGCTGTTTGGGTGCATGTTGTGGGCAAGTTCACAATGTAATTCCTGAATTATTTCTTTGGCTTTTTTCTTCAGAGGGTATGAGTGTGTGTTATTGGGTCATAAAGACTTAGGATTAGGTTAGCTGAGTCGTTAGTAGAATCCATGTGCAGCATGTAATTAGAGTCAGGCTGTATATATTTAGAGCTCTAATTAACTTGTTTCAAGGTTGACCTACTGCATGTAACAAATCCATCAGCAAGCCCAGACTGTGCTGAAGCTTAATATTACTGCAATGCAGCAGACAAGTCTAAAAGAATCCCATTATTCACCTGTTTGATGTTAGAAAAATACTGATTGAATCACGAAGAAATTTGTTTATTTTAAACTTAGCCTTGAACAATAATTAAATCAATTGCAGTGATAATATGATTATTCCTGTTTATTAAACTGTGGCTCTTAATTTAGGTTGATGTTAGTCATACTAAAATTTCAAAATCTATAAAGTTGTAAAAAAAAATACTTAATATGTGAAGCAGTTTTTTAAATTAAAAGGGGGAAACAATATATTAATAAGTGCAGTTTTAATTAAACTAAAGGTAAGTGTTTTTGTTGCAGCAGATTTAACTCTCCAAAATAAAAACCTTGAGATTTCCAGTACAAACTTCAGGAGAACCACTTAACAAAACATTTCTATATTGTTTTCATTTAAATTGTTTTGCAGATGATAAATGAGTTATAATAAAGAGACACAATTTACATACACACATGAAATTAAGTGTAATCCATAGATTTAGTGAATGCAAGCTGCTTTCTTGTGTTTTATGTATTCATCTTAGTTTCTTCAGACTGATCAGTTAATTTCCATCTTTACGCTCAAGCTAGCACCAGTTTATTACAGCAGCTCTTCTTGTATAGTTTAGAATAGTGACGATGTGCCTCATAGATGTCAGCCATCATGAACAGTGAAACAAGAACACAGAGTTCATTTATCTAAGGTTAAGACAGCTGTGGTGCTAATATGTTCTTTATTGTTTTATTTTTCACTGTGTGTACTGCTTTGAAAAAATATACAATTACTGTAAAGGTAGAAAATGAAACAATCAGCTGCTCTTGAATTTAAAATAGTTAACTAATATGTCATGATATAGTTATCACAAAGGTTCAAAACAATAGAACAACCTTAAAAACCTTGGCGGGCGGTGTAGTGTAACGGAAGGGTGATCGCCCTTTGTACGAAAGACGGCGGGGTCGATCCCCGGTGCCAGAAAGCTACGTCAAAGTATCCTTGGGCAACATACTGAACATGCCACTGCCTTGGGGTGGTCGTAGTCTATCGGGAAGGAGGTCATTCTCCTATCGGGGGACCGGAGCTTGATCCCGAGTCCCGGCAAGAGGCTACGTGTCAAAGTATCCTTGGGCAAGATACTAAACCCCTGCAATTGCCCCCAGGCGCTATTCAAGATGGCTGCCCTCTGTTCCTCACCTCATGGTGACGATGGGTTAAATGCTGAGCCAAATTTCCCCACGAGGGATTAATAAAGAAAAATTTAAAAAAAGTTAGTTGGATGTTTGTCTCAGCTGCAGTCGAGCTAAAGAAAACCATAAAACCATCTACACTGTTCTTTATATTTTTGAAAACAGATAGTTGGCTGTTTGCAGCATTCATCCACATGCAGTCTGGGTTTTTGATGAGAAAACTGGCTTTTAGAAGGCCTCCCAAAGCTAAGATTTTTAAAAACTCAGATTTGGTGTCTTTGTGTTGCCATAATGTCGTGCTTTATTCTGATTTTCTCATCTTTTAGTGCAGGCTTAAAAGGTTAAGAAAGAAATTGTAAACATTATAAAAGAAAAACATGGGTAATAAATTTAAATGTTCTTTCTCTGCATTTTGATATGTAGACATTTTTCATACCTAATGGCATGGCTTGGGTATTTATGTTGTTGGAATGGTATGGATAGAGTTTTTTTTCTCCAAAATTAGAAAACAGTATCAGTTTTTCATCTCTGGATTGGCATTGATGGGACCAAACTTATGTTTAGCTGTGAAGTGAAGAGTTGCATGTCTGTCTGACTACCGTTCTACAGCCTTGTTGTATGAAACAACTTCTCTCCAAATGTTTTGAGCTGTCTCTTTAAAGTCCTTTTCTATTACGTGTGTGACTCAACTCTTTATCTTTTGTTGTTTGTTCATGGTTGTGTCATTCCATGTGTCATTCCATGAGTACTAAGTACTAAGTATTAAACAGTGACAGCTTCAATGATACACTCCTCATATAGATCCCAAAAAAGCTATTTTGGTGAAATGTTCGTTTACAAGAGGAATCAAGAAAAAAGTGATGCACTTTCAGATCAAACATTTTGTGACTAGAAGTGTTTCCTTCCAGCAATAAACTATTACAAGAGATGTATTGTCAAATGTGGAAATGCACCAATGCAATGGTGAGACATTTTGTTGAGTTTTAAGGACATGTACGTGATAAGCACCAAGGTGGACAGAGCAGAGTTGTTTTCAGAGGAGCCCATTTAATCTTTTGATCAGCCCTCTTATTAATTAATTTAAAGAATTGTATTTTAGTTTTTGTGTGATTTTCTGTGTAGAAGACACAGTTTTAAAGAGTGTTGCCTACTGGGTCTGACCAAATTTCTTTCTGCTTTTTTCTTTCTCAAACACATTTATAGATTGTACCACATGCAGACCTTCAGCTTCTTATTCAGATTCTGCTTTGCTCTTCCAAAGCCACCCACTCATCCACCCTTTTTCCTGCCGAAGGGCAGCTGTACCAAGCCAGCCCTGCTGTGTAGGCCAGAAAAAGTGGAAGGCATTCACTCACTCACACACATGGCAACACAGCAGCGTGCAGTTTCCAATCTTTGGCCATTTGGATAAGAGGATATTACTTAGTTAAAACAGTGTCTTGTTTGTGCATGTGTGGCACTTAACAAAACAGAAAACAAAGCTGACCTCCTGTGCTGTAGATAAGACCACAACAATGATCCTTAAACACACTTAATTTCACAAGCATGTGAACCATGCAGATATATTAGACTAGGGTAATCATACTCATTTAGGTATAGTTCACTTCAAATTATGCTCATTTACACATATGAACAAAAGGAGGAGTAATTTAAGGGAAAAATATGTTTGTTTGTTTTTTTACTGGCCTGTGGTTCACATATTTTATTTATGCATGTCAAGTAACCTTTTAGCTTACAAAGTGGAGCCCGAACAAAAAAAAAAAAAGATATAAAGCTTTTAAAAATATGTGCTTGAAAACACTTTAATTTTGAGCATTCTTCTGTTTTGTCTTTTCAATCATTTAAGTATTGTGCATGGATTCCATTGTAGATTTGCATTTTCATCTTTGAATGTATACTCTTCAACTGAAAAAAAAAAAAAACTTGTAAAGGTTAGTTTTCCAGTGAGACCTGTCAGAATATCAGCATTATTTTATGGTATTGCAAGTTATTAGCTGTACCCAAAGACACCACCTCAGCAGCCCCAATTACTCTGTTTTAAAAATAATAATGATGGATTAGATTTATAAAGACCCACACTGATACTGAATCCGTTATCTAGGGATGGGTACCGAACCCCGGTATTAAATTAGCCCCGAGGCTGATTCGGACAGTCCACCGATAAGCCTTATCAATCCTCTTAACGGCATCCTGGCCGTGGCTCAGGCGGTAGAGCGGGTCGTCTGGCAACCAGAAGGTTGACAGTTCTGCCCAGAGAAAAAGATCACCTGGCCGTTGTGTCCTTGGGCAAGACACTTAACCCACCTTGCCTGTTTGGTGGTGGTCGGAGGGTCCGGCGGCGCTAGTGTCTGGAAACCTCGCCTCTGTCAGTGTGTGTCCCAGGACAGCTGTGGCTACAACATGTCTGTAGTTCATCATCACCAAACGTGAATGTGTGTGTGAATGGGTGAATGACATACTGTAGTGTGAAGCGCTTTGGGGGTCGTAGGACCTGAGTAAAGCGTTATACAAGTACACACCATTTATTTACCATTTTGCGGGAGAAACGACTTTGGTCTGGTTCATTGTGTTTGTGTAGTTTCTTACAATAGGACTGTTTTCCATGACTGAATCTAATCTAAACAATTACATTTTAAGACTAGATCTTTCAGCCTTACTTGACCATGTTAGCTGAGTGATTTTGTTTATTTTCCTCATTTTTATAGACATGATTTCAACACATTGTTGGCTTTGAAAATCAGTTTTCTATTCTAGCTTGTTCCTATGCAGGGTTGAATGGGGGCTGCTGCTTATCTTCAGCAGTCCTGCCCAGGACAGTCATCAGTCCATTACTGGGTCACGAAAAGATGAACAACCACCCAGACACACATTTACACCTAGGGCCAATTTAGAGTCACCTATCAACCTAACATGAAGGCTACTGGTCAGAATGAAGGTCAAGTATAGGAATTTTTCTGATTATTCTGTTCTCTTGGCACCATTGCAGAGGAGCCACATTTACACATTGTTTGCAGCTTGGTAACTTAGTTTACACACTGTATAAACCAAGACCTTTAAATAGGAGCCCTACCATAGCCATGCTACTTACCAGGATGGCAATTACTTTTACAACATATCATTAGGATTTTGAGTGTCTGCAATGCAGAAGCTTCTAGTAGCAAACTTTTTTCTTTAGGGTTTTTTCCAGCATTTATGCCAGTGCGGATAGACTACCATCCAAGTGCAAGTGAAAATAATGGCCAGCAGGGCACAAGTACTGACTCGTACAATGAGCATTATCAGAAATTGATTTTTTTCAAACTTTGAATTTTTTTCAGAATTTAAGCATAGAGCAGTGTTCACTGTGTTCTGGCATTTATGGCAATGTTGTGTTGTCATACATCACATCACTACATTGGAAAACAGTATTCCCAAACTTTATTGGCCTCTTCCAGAATAATGTCCCACAGTGTTGCAAAATGGTTCAAATGTTTGAGGAACACAAGAACAATTTATGAAGGTCCCACCTAAATGCTTCTACAAGAAGACTTCAAGGATTTCTGTATAATTGGTTCATGTCAGACACAGAGGTCTATTGGATTTCATGTTTTGGTGGTAAAAGAATATTTTTGTGCTTAAATGTTTATGAAATTAATGGTAAAGTGTGTTTTTTACATTTCTAGTGTATATCTTTTTCAAACCAGGCCTATATTACAAGTTGATGATTTCCCCAACATATAAGAAGGTGATTAAAAGGTGAATGTTTAGATCCATCTGACATTAGCCAAGAAAACAATCTATACCTGTACTGTAAAAACTGGAAACACATCTACAATAATTTCAGGTCAACGAGATCTACTGAGAATGATTAATGTCACTTGAGACTAGGGCATTACAAAAAAGTAAGAAGTGTTCCTTGCTCATTTCACTGTGCCCATAAAGAGACCTGAAATCCCTCAACAACACATCAACAGAAACAAACTCTTGTTTGTGTCATTCATCAAAAAATCTTTAAAGCCAGACTGACAAATTTTGACAGGCACTAAATAAAAAAGAAGGAAAGTTAGAACAGAAAGCCATGCAAGTATTGAAAAACACTAGATGGAATAGTTAATTATTTGCTCTGCAAGATATTTTTTCAGTGACATTGAATAGTAATTTATTTTCATAAGCTAATACTGGATTTAAATTGTTTGACCAATAACTTTAGTTTCTGGTAATAACTACTTGAAATGGTTAACTTAATAGGAATAGTTATGGAATTAAATTGTTGAGTAAAAGTTACAAAATACCTATTGATGGAAAAGTAATGAAGTGTAAAACCTAAGAGTTAATGTCTCTAACAAACAATATTCTTTTCATTGAACTTGAGGAGGACTGATCACAGAAGGCTTAAAATTAATAAATAAATTTTGTCTACATGTTAATTTTGTTTCATTGCACATCACTTTTCCAACTCTTACAGTATTTGGTTACAGTAGTTATAGTACTTTCTGATAAAAACATGAGCTTTTGAATAAACAATCAGATTCATATTTAACAAATGCAGGAGACACAGTGGTGTAAATGTTAAAAAAGTACCTTTATGTGTTCAGGAAATGGCACATGATTGGCAGGCAGTTCTCAATGATCTGAAGATTAGCCTCTAATCTGGTCTACAGACCACTGAAATGATAATCTGCTTCTGTAGTTTAAACTTGAAATCAAATTGGTCGTAAATAATACAATCTTAATTCATTTCGCCAACTAGTTGTCCCCTTTTAGGTTTAAAGATATAAAATATTTTGTCACACTACGTATATTGACATCAGGTAAATTGGACCACCTTTTGGCAACTATAGACCAATCTTTTTTTTTTTTTTTCCAGAGCACTTGTGTCAACAATTTGAATCTTTTGCAGACATTGTTTGTACATAATTAAAAGGCCAGGAGGCTAAAACCTTAAGGGGACCTTCTTCTCTGATGGCCCAATTTACCTGATGTCACCTATAACTTTTCTTTTCTGCAAGATTATTTGTGATTATTATCATACATGCCTGGAAAAATCAACAATGAAAGACAAACATGACTGGAATAATCAAATTTGCTCTGAGACACTTAGATGGAAAGCCTACCTGCACACTGCCACTGTTTTTCTAATCAATAAACAAATTAACAAGACAAATTAAATTTGTTTAATTACAATAGCCTTTTGGAATGAGTTGCCAGCACAGAGTCAGATAAAGATTTCCCTTGAACCAAGAGGAACCTCCACTCTTAATATAGCTGTTGTTTTGCTTAAGTGTTGCCACCATCAAAATTGAAGATTGGGTAACAAATAGAGGCCAATGAAATGAAAATAAAAAAAATTGCCTCATATAAAAATACCCAGATTTTTGGGCATCATGTTCACTTTCCCCTAAGCTGTGAAGTAGCAGTTCCTCCTAGCCTGCCTGTAAACTGACTTTAAAATAAGAACTGGTGGATGCAGAGATCCAATATGCATTGACTGCAGGGCTGGCTAGCTATCTGACAGATCGTTTATACAAGGAGCTCTGTGCTCTAAGCTTGCTGTTTTGCCTGCTGATTTGTACACAGACTGACTTCTGTGGGACTGGTGTTTGTGTGTGTGACGGGTGGGGGCATAGCAGTGTAATTCGTAATGCTGTTTTTGCAGTCCATATGCTCTCAGTTTGACTCTTGTGAATCTTCAGGCCTAAAGAAGAGAAGGATTTTTTTATATATATATTCAAGAGCCCCCAACTCTGTGGGAGTTCAAACTTGCCTTGTAGAGACAAAGTACACACTGATGCACTTTCTATTTTTTATCCTCTTGCACTCTTAGCTTCCTGTCTTTGTCAGAGTAGGAGGTAATGAATTACGTATGAGTGGCAGAAAAAAAGCATGGTCGTGTGGATGAGCCCTTTAAGAGCAAAGTCTTGTCTTAACCCTGTTGCTCCAGTACCATTTAAAAGGCATGCCGGCTCCTATGAAGATCCCATTTGGCCCTCCAGCTGGCTACGCTCCAGCAAGCCTTTCACATTCATTTCTTTTTATCCATCTCTCTGTGTACATCTCTGTGGGGCCCTTTCACAAACTTACCATCTGTTTAAGACCAACCAAAACAGAGGTTAAGCAAGTTTTGCTGTTGTTTAGGATTTTTCAATCCATAAGGTTTCCTGACTGTTAACAAAGAGGTTGTGTCAACATTGTTGTACTTCTTAGAGTTAACGCCTATTCTTCTCCCTCAAGCATATTTACTTGTTTTTATTTTGAAACGTTAAGAAATTAATGGTAAAAGTTGTAGTTTAAATAATAAATCTGAAGTCTTAAAAAATAGAAAGTAGAAATATATATATAGGTTTTGAAGTTTTTGACCAACTCTTGTTGGCTAATTGCTAATAATACCCAGTGAAGAAAGATGAAGATGATTAATCAATAATAATATTTATCAGACAATGGCTAAAAAACATGATCCGTATTGTTAGTCTGAACTCAGAAGATTATTAATTGTTTGATAAAAAGTTCTCTTTTTATTTTGTTTGTAATTCCTTCTTTTTTATTTTGAACTAGACAACTTTAACAGCTGCAAGGCTTTTTTTTTTTCCCTTTGTCTTGTCCGTAAGTAAAGGAATTAGAAGTTTTGTCCAGATGCACCGAAAAGCCTGAACACATTTACTCTCACAAGCTGAGCACATTTATGTGTTATTGTCATTTTATTTGGATGTTATGTTAGTTTATTACAACTGTAATGGTTCAAGGGATGTGAAAAATGAAGAAAAGACAAAAAAAAAAAGAATATTCCTCATTTTTAGATAGCTTTGAAAGCTCCAAGTCTTTTTCCTTTATTTATTTGACAGCTGCAAAACTGATTACCTAATACTATACAAAATAAATAAATAAATAAGCTGTACGCAGTTTTGTGAAAAAGTCTCTTAAACACTTAAAGAGTTTTGTTGTTGTTTTTTTGGTTCAGAAATGTTTGAAATCAGTAAAATAATTAAGTCAGATAAAACTATTCTACAGTTCTACATAGGGGATTTACTTTGAGTATAAAAAGCTGTTCAAACTAATCTGGCACAATGTGAAAAAGGTATTGTCCTCTAACCCTAATATCTGGTTGTACCACTTTTCATAGAAAAACTGCAGTCAAGCAGTTCCAATAACTGGTTATTAGTCTTTACATCTCTTCAAAGAATTTCGGCTCACTCTACCCAGTCTAATTTGATTTTTTTTTTTTTTTAAATTCAGCCACCCTGGAGTTTTTTTTCTGTTGCATAACCCAAGTAAACCTGAACCATGAACTGATAGCCTATTATTCTCCCTGAAGATTTCCTGATAGAGGGTAGAATTCTGGATTCCATCAGTTGTGATAAATTGTCCAGGCTGTGAAGAAGCCCCAGTGCATCTCCTCACCATTACAATTTTTGACTGATATGATATTCTATTTTCTTAAATCCAGAGTTAGTCTTATACCAAGTGTAATGGGATGTGCACCTTCCAAAAAGTTCCCCTCATGTCTTGGAGTCCCACAGACATTTTTGTCAGTATATTTTTTGACAAATGTAAGATGGGCCTTTGGGTTCTTTTTGGTCTTCCATTGTTACCATTTCAATTTGGTCTCTTTCTTACTGTTAAATCATGAATAGTGACCTTAATTTAGGGTAAGTGAGTTTTCCAGGGCTGTTGTTGTTCTGAGATATTTGTGACCTCCTGCATGAGTCATTAATGTGCCTTTGGAGTAATTTTGGTTGGCCATCACTGCTGGAAAAGTTCACCACTGTTCCAGGTTTTCTCCATTTGTAAATAGTGGCTCTCAATGTGGGTCACTGGAGTCCCAAAGTCTTAGAATGGCCATTGCCTAAAAGGGGTTGGGGTCACCAACTTATTGGGAGGTGTCAAAGTATCTTTGGGCAAGATACTGAATCGCTATACAGATGGCAGCTCACTGCTCCTCAGAGATGGGTTAAATGCAGAGAAATAATCAGTGATTATTATTAGAATGACCTTTACCTTGTCAGCAACTTGGTTTCTCATCATTTCTTGAACAGTGGACAATTATGTCCTAACATGGGCTCAGGCTGGTTTGAATACCCCCACCCCCCCATTTAATAAAATCATTATTCAAACATTGTATTGTGTATATACAGTGGGGCAAAAAAGTATTTAGTCAGCCCCCAATTGTGTAAGTTCTCCCACTTAAAAAGATCAGAGAGGCCTGTAATTTTCATCATAGGTATACCTCAACTATGAGAGACAAAATGAGGAAAAAAAATCCAGAAAATCACATTGTCTGATTTTTAAAGAATTTATTTGCAAATTATGGTGGAAAATAAGTATTTGGTCACCTACAAACAAGTAAGATTTCTGGCTTTCACAGACCTGTAACTTCTTTAAGAGGCTCCTCGGTCCTCCACTCGTTACCTGTATTAATGGCACCTGTGTGAACTCGTTATCAGTATAAAAGACACCTGTCCACAACCTCAAACAGTCACGCTCCAAACTCCACTATGGCCAAGACCAAAGAGCTGTCAAAGGACACCAGAAACAAAATTGTAGACCTTCACCAGGCTGGGAAGACTGAATCTGCAATAGGTAAGCAGCTTGGTGTGAAGAAATCAACTGTGGGAGCAATTATTAGAAAATGGAAGACATACAAGACCACTGATAATCTCCCTCGATCTGGGGCTCCACGCAAGATCTCACCCCGTGGGGTCAAAATGATCACAAGAATGGTGAGCAAAAATCCCAGAACCACACGGAGGGACCTAGTGAATGACCTGCAGAGAGCTGGGACCAAAGTAACAAAGGCTACCATCAGTAACACACTACGCCGCCAGGGACTCGAATCCTGCAGTGCCAGACGTGTCCTCCTGCTGAAGCCAGGACACGTCCAGGCCCGTCTGCGGTTTGCTAGAGAGCATTTGGATGATCCAGAAGAGGATTGGGAGAACATCATATGGTCAGATGAAACCAAAATAGAACTTTTTGGTAGAAACTCAACTTGTCGTGTTTGGAGGGGAAAGAATGCTGAGTTGGATCCAAAGAACACCATACCTACTGTAAAGCATGGGGGTGGAAACATCATGCTTTGGGGCTGTTTTTCTGCAAGGGGACCAGGACGACTGATCCGTGTAAAGGAAAGAATGAATGGGGCCATGTATCGTAAGATTTTGAGTGAAAACCTCCTTCCATCAGCAAGGGCATTGAAAATGAGACGTGGCTGGGTCTTTCAGCATGACAATGATCCCAAACACACCGCCCGGGCAACGAAGGAGTGGCTTCGTAAGAAGCATTTCAAGGTCCTGGAGTGGCCTAGCCAGTCTCCAGATCTCAACCCCATAGAAAATCTCTGGAGGGAGTTGAAAGTCCGTGTTGCCCAGCGTCAGCCCCAAAACATCACTGCTCTAGAGGAGATCTGCATGGAGGAATGGGTCAAAATACCAGCAACAGTGTGTGAAAACCTTGTGAAGACTTACAGAAAACGTTTGACCTCTGTCATTGCCAACAAAGGCTATATAACAAAGTATTGAGATTAACTTTTGTTATTGACCAAATACTTATTTTCCACCATAATTTGCAAATAAATTCTTTAAAAATCAGACAATGTGATTTTCTGGATTTTTTTTCCTCATTTTGTCTCTCATAGTTGAGATATACCTATGATGAAAATTACAGGCCTCTCTGATCTTTTTAAGTGGGAGAACTTACACAATTGGTGGCTGACTAAATACTTTTTTGCCCCACTGTATTTTGTTACTTGGGTTATATTCATCTGACAATTTGTTTGTTGATGTGAAACATTTAACATTTAAGGGGCGAACACTTTTTCACAGCTTTATGTCTACTGTATATACAGTATATTGTCCTAAATATTTCCTCTGATTAAACGATGAGTTTGTCTGAACAAAAACAGACAGTCTTGACTTGTCTGCCAGAGGATTATTGCATTTCTGCCTGTTTATCCGTGGAATAAACAACATACTGCAGGTTTGCTGCCTGCCTAATTATTTAGATTAGCCACCAGCGGTTTGGGTGAATACACAGAAACTGGAACCTTGAACATTAGTCTCTGCTGTACTTACAACTATATTCCAACATGCACCAGGGTGAACTACTACATTGACAATCCCTTGTTCAGACAGCTGAGGCAGCAAGAGGAGGAGGTATAACTAGAGGAGGTACAGATACAGAAAGTCAAAGACCAGGTTTCGCAGGCAGTGAGGGATGTTAAACATACAGTATGTATGATAAGAAGCTGCAACAACAGTTCTCTACTAATGACTGTATCTGTATAGAAGTCTGTTTACACACCTTAAACATTTAGTCAACAGGGTGAAACCATTTCAAACTGGTTTTGGGGACCTGTTTGTTTAATTGTGTATGTGTGCTTTTCTGCTCCTCTCTCCATTTGATTTGTGCATTTATGTTTAAGAATAACCCAAATTCTAAGTGAAAAACTTCTCCTGAAGGTTGACTTTCTAAGATGGAATAGAAATGAAAGGTACTATTGTGTATTAGAATGAAAAGACTGGGTAACTGAGAAACTAGTAGAGTATAAAGCAAATGGTATACAAATTAAACAAAGAAGAACAGCTTTAGATTGACTTGAACTAAAGATTTTACAATGTTCTTTTCAGCCAGTTTCTAGGCCTCGACTGAAATACTAAAACTAATTGGATTACTTCTGATATGTAGTAGAGTCTCACTGTGCAGCTGAAGAGAGCAAAATCAACTTGTAGAAAGTGAAAGGAAAAGAAAAGAGAATCTAACAACACACTTAAATTCACTTTGGATTAAAGAATAAGGTCCTGCCTGGGCTCACGTTTTTTCATGTGCAATAAATCATAATGAACTTGCTTTACAAAAGTGCAGTTTTGACTTGTGAAAGAAAGCTAGCGTATAATTTACTCAATAGCACATAATTACATTTAGCTCCAGGTAAAGATGCAGTAAGATTAATGTCATGAAATCAATTAAGAAGGTGAAGGCTAGCTCTAAGAATCAACTTCAGTCAATGCTTTTTGTAAGTAAGACTGATTTAAAGAAGAAAAAAAAATTCACTCTGCCGCAGTAAAAAGTGAAATGTCTGTTGAAAGCATTAGTGAATTTTATGAAAGCAATTCAATGCAAAATGTCAGGTAGTGGAAAAAAGTAGTGGGAAAAAAGGAATCAAGTCAGGAGGTAAAATGGAGAGACAGGAGATGAAAGACTGCTGATAGACAGACTGGCAGTGTAAGAAATGATATAAGAGGGATTAAGAAAGCTCAGCTGAACTCAGAAAAAAAAAAAGATAAATTAATGCAGGAAAAAGCAAATTAGATTTTTGGCAGTCTCTTTTGTCTTCAAACTTCAACTAACTCGTACATTAAGACAAGTATAGGAGAGGAAAGGTTAACAGAATTCACACTGGAGTTTTGCCTATTTTCCCCACTGGTTATTATTATTCTCTAACATGCTAAAACATTAGGTTTTTTTAGCTTGGAATTTAATAGAACAGATTTCAAATTGAAACCTAATATCAAAGGCTTGCATACAAATTTAATCCTTAATTTTGACACTGGATGGTAAAGAGCGTGGCTTCAGGGTAGTCGTGGGGAAAATTAGAAACAATAAGCTATTGGACATGAACTGTGATAGCAAAAGATTATTTTCAGTTGAATGACTCCAACAGAGAAAAGCTTCTACACTGACATGAAATGTAAATTTAGGACATAATTACAACATTTTAAATTAATTCAATCTAGTAACATTAACTGTGATTCTGTGATATTCCCTCAATACCAAGTAGCAGAAAGTCACTTCAGTCAGGTCTTCATGTATCATGGTAAACCTCAGGCTGGTTCCCAAAATATTATAATTTGTATACGGTGGAGAAAAAAAAAGTATTATAAATGTACAGTATGTATTAATGGTTGAATAATGAACACATTGCAAATTAGTGTTCTATTAAACATAGACCCAGTTATGTAAGTAGGAATCCAAAACCAGCATTTCAAATGCTTCTGCTTAATTATGTCTCCACATGAACTTTAGAAGATCAGTATCCATGATGATGGATTGTCAGTGCCATTTGGTATACATGTCTTCCCATAATTCTTGCATATGATGCAAAGCACACAAGCTTTCTTAACCACTTCATTAACTTTTAATTTCCCATTTGAGTAAGTCAGAAAATAGAATGCAATAACTTGTGTTTGATGTTAGGTGACTGCCATGAAGAAAACTAAGGAAGGAAAAATATCACAACAGCTTTTGTGCAATAATCCTCATTAAGCTAATGTACGGAGACAACACAAACAATTGGCTCTGTACTCCTTGTGCATTCTTCAATTTATGGATTCATCAAACTCTTCCTAATTCTTTGTCATGCATCAGCTTGTTGCATTGGTTTCATTTTTTGTGTTTTTCATTTGACTGCTAACACCAATGACAAACTGCTCTGAAAGTAAACACCGTTACACCTTTCTGCTCCTTTATTCATCCTTTTCTCCCTCCCCATCCAGAGCTAATAGATGGGACCCCTACCTTAAAAATCAACCACGGCTCTGGCACACTGGTCCTACAGTTGCCAGGGAATGTCAATGTTGCAGACAGGCGTTGGCATCGACTGGATGTCCGAAGCAACAGCAAGGTGAGAAGCATCAAATGTTTAACCCTCACTTGTTGCACAAACCAGCTCCAAATGTTAGCCATGGATAAAAAACCTGCAGATGCATCATGTCTTCTTGTTTCTGCATTTGGTTTTGGGGTTTTTAAATGCTTATAAACTAACTTTCCATCTGATGTGACAGCTTCACACTCATGAACATCCACCCTTCAGCTCCACAGCCAGGGCAAATCAAGATGCTCAAAAATTCAAATTAAGACCTGAATCCATCAAAGACATAATGCTGAAATCAAAGAGAAGAAATTAAACTTAACCAGGACCATCACACATGTTGTATGCACATGTTTAATTGAGCATGTAGATTTGGGGTTTTGTGGAGGAAAAAGTTGGACTTTTGCGACATCACATACATGTGACCAATTCATGTAATAGACTTCATATGTCTCCCATTTAGCTATATGAAAGCTTAATTATTATTATCCAAATAGAGAACACAGCAGTGATTTACTATTATAAAGCTGTCTGGACTGTACAGTACAAAGGGAGATAATTGTAGGAAGTGTCAGCCAGATGATTGCATTATTTCTCCTCTTGATGTTTTCTGTCTCGGATAATTTCACGTGAAATAAATGTGGCGAAGCCTGTGAGTTAGTTCAGGCAGACAACTGGAGTTGTGCTGCTGCTTCACACCTGATCTCACACTCACACTCTACATAACATATCAAGCATAGCTACCAATCTGGGCAGTGTATTTAAGCTTTAAATGTTCCTGCCTCTCTCATGTCATGCTGCCACTGAACCCTGCCTACACATGCTGCCACAACCCCAGCTTCCACCTGCGACTGATCAGATCAGAGCCCAAACACATTCACTTGAGTTTTCTGACTAAATTGTGTTAAACTAAGGTTGCCTAGAGTTTATACTTAAAATAATTTACACACAACTTCAGTCTTCAAGATTTGTTATTCTCTTAATGACTTCAAAAATTGTATATTTAGAAATGTGATATAATCCAAGTTGACAGCTCCGTACTCTACACTGTCAGAATTTGACCATAACACACCTAAAAGTAGCTCAACAGGCTTCGTTCCTGCTATTTTCAACCTAACTTCTCAGCTCCATTTAACCTGAAGAATCAAATTGGGTCTAATTAATGTCGACATTCTGCTACTAATTTAAAAGTATTTTCGTTGCCAACAAACAGCAAATGTCTCACAAATCTAAAATAACAAGTAATTACACAATTATGTCTCCCTTTAATTGCTTCACTTATCTGGTTAGAGGCGCTTACACTTCGTTCAAGTACAGACAAGCTACTTTAAGAAAATGTCTTTATGAAGCTTGACTTTACTTTAAATCACTTCACTTGAACTTGTGACCATTAACAAACTCTGGAATTCAGCTTCACACGTTTCAAAGCGCGAGTGTTATTCTAGTTTTAGTCCTGACGTGTCTTTTGAATGAATTAAAGAAAGCTGCTTCAGGGTCAGTCAGTGTGTATTGACAAAAAGCCCATTTTCTCGACATGAATTCAATATCTCGAATTACATAAATGCTGAAATGCTGTGAGTCTTTAGTTGTTACAACTTGGATTCTTTTGCATATCAGTTGTATTATTCTAAATCAAATATGAATCTGTTTATGTCTCATCAACAACACAAGTTCATCCAACCTGCTTATTTGTTAGTTTAAGATTAAAAACAACAATTATCATGCTGCTTTGTAAAGCTTTCAACAAACAAAGCTGGATTTTCTAAATATCACTATGGCCAAGTTTATGATTATAATGCAACATGTAGACAAAAAGCTGTGAATATGCACGGAGGAGGTTTTACGTATTTGCTAATGCTACAACTTTAGCAAATATATTTTATTTACAGGAAACAAATAATTTTCGTGGCTTGATTTAGGAAGATTTAGGCCTTTAAAGCAGAATAAAACTTTAAGCTACTGTTTTGAAATTTGTTCAAAAAACATGTTCATCTTCATATTATATTTATTACACTTAATAACTTCAGTAATTCGGGTCGCAGCCATGACGGTGTTCTGATGATTTATGTTGCCCTGATGAAAAATGCCTCCATAGTACGAATTAACAACTTATTTCATAATGAGATGTTATTAGACGTTTATACAGTATTCTTGTTTATGCTGAGTGTGTCCTGTTAATTATTTAAACATATTTTTATGGTCCTTCCTGATATTTTCTATATAAAAGCCCTCTGGGTCCTTATCAGCCATTGTTGGGTCCTTCTCCTCTGGGTGTGTCCAAACATTTGCCTGTCACTCTGACAATGCAAAGAAAGTAAAAATAACATCATATTTAGTGTTTCTGTCCTGGAGAATTTATTAGCTAGGTAAAATGTATTTATGGAAAAATATAGAAACAAAAAATAAATGATACATCTGTTTAATGAAGTTAAGACTGTAGAACGGCACATGTGCAGAAGAAATCGGTAGCACATCTCAACAGGAAGCATATTTCAACAGAACACCGGTTCCAGCAACGGCTGTCTGAGACACGTCTGCAGAAAAGTTATTTAGTTCTGATTTAAGTTTCCTAAATAGCACTGGTAGGTTTTAGATGTTCACCACTTCAATGTGTGTTGATGTAATTTGTCAAAAGCTGGATACCAATTTATTATTATCATTATTATCTGAATTGAAAAATTCTGTTGTAACTTTTTTTTTTACCCTGATAACTTTTAATGAGTCTTTAACCAAGAGCAAAGTAAATTATTAGAATTATATGTTGGGGTTGATTGTTTTTTCATACTTGCTAGAACAGCAGAGACACAAATTAATTAGTTAATATTCTGTCTTCTTTGTTGTGCAAGTGTTAATAGAAGAGATAACAGGCAGCAGTGGAGTAATATTGTATCACTAATGAAAGAAATGTGAATCAGACACTATAGCTGTAGCAGTAATAGACCACCTGAAAAGAACAGTAAGTGGATTCATTATGGTGCTTGGAAATGAGGTCTTAACCCAATACATATTTGTTTTTTTATTTCTGTCTTCAGGAAGTTCGTTTTACTTTAGATCGATGTTCTGGGGCAGAAGTTTCAGAAATGGAGGGTGTGGGCAGCTGGCTGACCACTAAAGACCACTCCTCCTGTGAGGTCACAGGTGTTACACCAAAGACTGACAGGTATTCTCAAACAATGGACATACCGGCCACTTTATCAGGCACACCTCTTAAAATAAATTATTTAGAACCGAAGAAAGTTAAAAAGGCTAAAGTAGCAGCCACATTCATTTAGCTAACAGTGTGATCAGGTCCTTAAATTTTATGTACTAACATTTGCACTTTGCTGTTTAGTATTTTTAAATGCTTCTGACCCTTTAGCACCAAATGACTGTGCGGATTATAAGTATTGTGTTTCACAATGATCATAAGTGCCTTTTGAAACCTGTTTCTGTCCGTTCCTCTGTGTTTTAGACATCTGAACATGAGTCAAGTGCTCCAGCTTGGAGGTGTGAACGAGGACATCCCCTACATCTACCCTCAGCTTCAGCACAAACACTTCACCGGCTGCATCCGCAACCTCATTGTGGACAGTAAGGTAACGTGCTTTAATCTGTACACACATACACACTTATACATGGAAAGCAACCTCTTCAACATCAGTAACCCAAGCAAACTCCAACTCGCTGCTGCAGTCCAGCTGATAAATGCATTAATAACACGTTTCAACATTCACAGTGCCCTTGTACCTTGTAAGAGCAGTTTTTATGCTTTTAACTGTAACCTCAATGATTTTTCAAATATTGTGCACATGCTCTCTGAGAATGAAATGGAATATCAGCCTTTCCACTGCTGCTCAGTCTGCCTTCAACCTGCTGCTGCTGCTGCTGCTGCTGTGTTGGTGTTAAAGTCAGAGACTCTGTGCTCAACCATGACAATCCGAGACCGACTCCATCTAAGACCAAATCCTTTCTGTAGGAGTAGAAACGTCTGGTATGGAATCTGCAGTGCAGTGAAAACTGGGTTTTTTACTGCACCTTTTAGCTTGGCAACCATAAAACCTCAGACTTAAATTTCAATTGAAAGAGTTGTTTTACCCACTATAAGTGGTAGTTGAATGATTTCTCTCTCTAGTTGTTTTAAAGCTCTTTTTTCAATATTTAATTGTTGGATAAATGATATGTGTTTGTCCCCCTGCAATGCTGAAGATTTGAAGTGAGTCTGATTTTACCTTAGCAAGAGAGATTTAACAAGAGGCAGCACAAACACTGTGTACTAATGAGAAAAATCTGCATGATGTGTGTGGGCGGACATGAAGATAATAAATCTCCTAAGAGCAAGCAACAGTAGGCGTACTGATGATTAATAATGTTGATGGACATGTTCCGGCATTGTATGGTTAATTTTTTCCTCATCTTTTTTTTTTGCTGTTGTTTTATTTTCAGAGAAACTGTAAATGTTTCACTTCCATTGCCATAGCAACATCTGTTTCATTCAGGATGCAAGTGTCTCTGAGGAGGTAGAGGTAGTTCACACTGACATTTGCATGGACCTGTTTCTGAGCTGTACTGCTTGACAGTACCAGTAAGCTCCATTAAACCTTTTCATTTTTGATGTGAGGCTTTACGTAAATAACAGGCAGCAATGAAGAGAGGGAAAGTGGTTTGAGCTGAAAGTACATGCTGGAAGAATAAGGATATTTTTATTTTTTTATTTAATCATGTTCTGGAGTCTGGTCTCATCTCGCTGTCATTCACTGTTGTTTGTTTTTCGTGTGTCTCCATCCTTTTTGGCTTGTTTCCCCCCTCTTAGCTTTCAGACTCAAATTTCTGTTTCAAGTTTTTGTCTGTGGTTTTGACACATCTGTCACTTCTTTGTTAGGATGGAGGTTTGCACTTACAGCTGCTGGACTGATGGCTTTTTGAGTGCAAGCAAGTTTAATCTGCAGCCGTTCTCAGCAAAAGGCTTCTAATGCATTTTATGTAACATTCTCCATACTATTGATAATTGGATTGGAGCACAGATTTGAGTAATTATCAAGATGCATTCAAAACCTTGTGCATAATAGGAAAACTGAAGATCATTTCTCTTCCTAAACTTGTTAGAAAAAACATCATAAAAAGTCTCTGACATGACCAAATCTGAGAGGACACCCCACCACCACCAAACCAACCAACACAACAAAACAACCACCCACAGATCTTTTCTCCCAAAAAAGAATAAATACATAATAAGTAAACAGCATTTCTGGTGAGTTCACTTGTAAATGGCCCTCCTGGGCTCCCCTCCTGCTTCGTGAGTCACAAGCCACTTTTTATGGTCTAATAGCTACTTAATTAAGACATTGTTTTCAAGTTGACGCAGACATTCTAAAAGAAGGTGAACTTAAGACCGACGCAGGATTTGTAAGAGATTAATTGGCAGTCTTTAAACAAGAGTCTTTCAGAGTGAAGGACTTTTTCCAGCCAGCATCCCACAGCTGCCACTTTAGGGCCTCTTGAATAGAAAATACAATTTGGAGAAATACCTGCTTGTCCAGACTCGACCCCAAACTCTCAACACCATGTTTACCGCCTCTTCTTCTGAAACTGGGAAATTATTGTTGTTGTTTTTTAAAGATACGGTCATAGAAAATTATTTTTATTTAATAAAAACAGTTATTTTTTTTATGCTCTTAGTAGGAAACTGTGAAGAATATTTATGGAAAATAACATATAAACTTGTTATCTTATAGTCCAACTCTGCAGAAACACAACCATCTGCATGTAATTCTTTCTTTGATCTTATTTCTTGTTTTTGGACTATAACTTCACAGGCTGTTTAGATACCAGCCAAACACAGTTAGTTGCTAGAAGTTTAACCAGTTTACTGCTCGATAGTTCTTTTTACTAGTCTCCATACCTCACTCTCAAGTTCTACTTGTTTAACTCAGTTTTGGGTGAAACTTCCCTCACTGTGGAGTGCACTTGTCTTCAGGCTTTGTTTTTTTTTTTTTAGTTTAGTTTAGAACTTATTTCTCTCATTGTGTGGGCTGTGACATGTTTATACCCAGCAACTGACATTAATCTTGGCAAATAGGGCTGCCTACAGAGTGTCTGTCTGAGGAAGTGACATTCTTCTCTGCTGACGCCACACTTCACAATTTGTGCAGAAGCAGGTGGACTTTTGCATGTAAGTGCTTAGTTTAGACTTATCCCAGTTGTTACACTGATGCATAGCCAAATCTGCCGCGGACATGACAACACGTCTCCCTGCTGCTGTTTGTGAGTCTTTGGGTTTCACTTCCTCCCAATCAATTGGATCAGTAGAAAGTGTGCAGCTTCTAAAGGTCAGCAACCAATTGGATGCTGCAGTGCTGAAGAGTCAGCAGCTCCTTTATGGTGTGACTCAATATTTACTGTCTTTTGCATTCCTGCATCTTCTCTGCAGCAAAAAAAAAAAAGAAAACATTAAGAATTATTGATATGTGAAGGACACTTGTTTAAGTTTTCAAAGCTTTCACTTCCTTTCAGCTCTCTGTGCAGTTAGTCACACTGGTTTTCCATCAGAGGACCGGTCCAGTATTCAGTTCTATCACCAGCAGAAGAGAATCTCAGAGAGAATATAAACAGAGCCAGAGAAGAAGAGAAGGCCACACTACACCCTGGGCTTGTGTCCTTCTGCATATTTTAAAGTTTTCTTCTTTAGTTCTTTCATTTTCACTCAGTTGATTTTACTTCTTTTAGAACTTTGACTCCCCCGGTGGAGCTGCTGTCTAGACTGGAAGTTCCTCAAACTCCTTTTCACTTATTGCCTTCTTGTCTCATGTTTTTAACCCCCCACAGGTGTTCTTACCTTCATAGTGGGTGAAAACAGGTCAACAACTTCTCTTTCAATTTTTATCTCTCAAACTACGCAGGTGGCGATAAAACCCGAGTTCTCCCGAGTTCGAACAGCCTGTATCTGTTTCGTCACAACTCCTTTGTTCGTTAGTATTCATCAGCTCCTGCAGTTAAAACCACGCCTAGCATGCTGCTAAAAGCTGTTAGCATAAGACGTAGGAAACAGGAAGACACGACGTCTGTTGTTGCTATGCGCAGCGGGGCAGGAAACAGTATACCTTGCTCTCATAGGCTAGTTTGTTAGCCAATCAGAGTCCAGCAAATTCGAATAATGAATATGAACGAGCTGCTGTTTGAGGCCTGACGGAAGGAGCCGGAACCACCTGAATTTTAATGCAGACAGATTGAAAGGTCTGTTAATCAGTGTTTCCTGACATTTTTTAGAGATAAAATGTTTCATATTACTGGTTAATACTTAAGAAATAACCACAAAGTCCTGAAATTTGTATGAAATGTCCTCTTTAAACAATGTCCTCTAATACCTTCTCTCTGTTCTTGTCTTCCTCATCATGTCTATATCGGCCACACCTCCATCTTCTCACCACTATCATCGCCGTTCAGCTGTATGATTTGGGCTCTCCGGCCGATTCCCTGTCCAGCTCTCCAGGCTGTCTGACCACGGATAGCAGCTGTGTCAACATGGGTTATCCGTCCTGTGGTCACCGCGGTCGCTGTCATGGTGAGTGGGGCTCCTTCAGCTGCCAGTGTGTAGCCGGATACACCGGGCACCAGTGTGAACAAGGTAAGGCAAATCTTTTGTGGTCTCATTAATTTTTGACCTTCCATTTTTGATAGTAGTATTATTAATGTTTCAGAGGACACATGAAGGCTACAGGGTAACCAGCAGGATCATTCCATCTAAAAAAAACCAACATAAACATGGTAGAATGTTAGGCATTTTCTATACTTACTTATTACTATGATGCTAATAATAATAATAATAATAATAATAATATTTCAGACGATACGTTTTCATTCAGAACACCGCAGCTTTTCTCTGCTTTCCTGACAATATTAGTAAACACAGCCATCTGCTTCATAACATCCTGTAAGCAGATGTTCTGCAAAAACATATACAGGTCAGTTGCCTTTTCCTTTAAGGCTTCTTAATTACCGCTGTGTAAGTTGTGTGTTTCTCAGAGAGCATCATGCAGGCTCTCAGCAGCAGCCATTCTAAGGATCCTCATGGCCTGGGGAGAAACACTACTTGTGAGCTTGTCTGTGTTGGCCGTATGGCTGTGGAGGCGTTAGCCTGACTGCAGCTGTTGAAGGAGATAGTTGGACTGAGATAGGATCTTTAATGATCCTGGTCCTGCACTGCACATGTCCTAGTTTGAGGACTGAACCTTCAGTCATGCTTTCTGCTGACCGCTGCAGACTTCACCAAGCTTTTCAGTCCTGTTTCAATGCTGTCCTCTATATCTGAATTACACTAATTGACAGGATTTTCTCAAATGTGATAGTAACTCTAGAACATGCAGTGTTGTCTTACAAAATATATCTGACCAATAACCTTTGCAGGAAGGATTTTTTTAGGTTTTCTGTATTTTGACAGAAGCCAAAGAGGCTTTTCTCAAATGGTTTGAACATTTATTACAACCAACGGGGGGCTCAGAGGCAAACATTCAATCAGTGATTACTATGAATAAATGAATAAAAAAACAGTAATAATTACTCCATCTATTCATGAGATTACTCATTTGAGAAAGCTGGAAATTTTTAAGTCAGTGCCAGAAAAAGGGCACGTGGCTGATTTTGGCAATCAAGACCCTGCAAGAGGAAACAATGTTGTGGACACTGACAAGACGGAGCAAAATAAATTACTGATGAATCAACTGTCATGTTTCCCTAAAGTTAAAATTCACTCACGCATCATCTAGTGTGAATTTAGATAAAAGCTTTACACGCTTTCTGTCATCAGAGGATTTTTCTTCTGTTTTTAAACTGCTTTGACAGGACTGCAATGGAATAAATAGTGTTATTACATGTTCACAAATTCTCTGTAAACAGAATAAAACACCAGACAGGGTTGTGGGATATTCAGAAGGGCGTGGCTGTTCAGGGACATTTGCCTTGAAGCTGGATCCCTTAAAGCCCTGAACTCTGTCAGATATACAGTACGTGGAGGAGAGAAGGCTTGACAGAAGGAGTTTTTCCTCCTGCATATAAAACAGGTTGAAAGAATAGCTCTGAAATCATTTAAGGTCTGCTTTGTTCATTCTGCTCAACGTGCACAAACCCAAAACAGATCCAGTCAAACAGAGAGAAACATTTTGATTGAAGTTGATGAAGCTTGAATTCGGATCAGTGTGGTACTGTTTGTCTAAAGTGAGAGTATTTGGATGTTCCAGAGGTCCGCGAATATTCCTTTGATGATCACAGTCATGTGCGCTACAAGCTGTCATCCCCGCTGCCTGCTCGAAGAACATGGATCCAAGTCCTGGTTCGAACCCGGAAACACAGCAGCATCATCATGCATCTGGTCTCACGGGAGCAGACCGAGTACCTGCGACTAGAGGTGAGTCTGCCTGCATCCGTGTGAATAAACTGAGGAAACATCCGCACAGATTCTGATAACAGGAATTAGCTTTGAGTTTAGTTAAAAACGAATAAGATGTTCTTTGTTCTTTGTCGTCTTAAATTAGACAGAACTTCTTTTTCTGTCCAGGAGTGACAGAATACAGTTTCTCTCTTTATCATCTGTATTTTTTACTATGTGATTAATTTCAGGGTCACTGAGAACATCTTTTTCTGATTTTTATTTATTTTTATCTGCCATTAAACCAGCATTGATTTTAAGGTGAAACATTCTTGAATTAACAGCAAAAACATTTACCATTTTCTAGAATCTGCCTTTTTTCTGCTTTTTTTTTTTGCTCGAGTTTCATTTGTTCTAGATGTTTCAATGTTATTTCTGCAAAACCACAAAAAAAACATGATTTCTTTCTGTAATTGTGTTATTATTGTTTAAAGGTTAAAGGCAGAATTAAAGTTAAGACTTTTCTTGATTTATTTTTAGATGGTTATTTTGTTTAGAGGGAATAAAATGTGTCATTTTTCACTGAATAGAACCAGCTGACTTATCATGAACAAACGTTTGCTGCTTAACTGCATGAAATCAAAAATAATAACTTTAATGTACTGAAGATACATGTTTGTATTGTATGAAAATGCAAGTTGAGATTCAGCATTAGCAGAGCCTGCATCTTAAATTACTTATTAATATGTAATATAATATGTATGTTTATAGCTAAAATATTGTCTGTCAGAAGAGGCTCAGCAGCTGGTGCAAAAGCAGAAAGAATTTCATCAAATGTTGCAGATGACGCCACGCTGTATCAAACATAAAGGATCAAATCAAGATAAAGAACAGATTTACTTGTTTGTATTGTGTGTTACGGAAATTTCCAAACTTATCACTGACTTTGGGAAATTGGGCCAGAGTTTGGAGCTTTTCACATAGGAACACCCAGGGTGCGATTTGGCGGGGGGGGGTTGGATGTACCCCCCTTCTGCTTTTGATCCCCCCCCTCTGGTCATTATTTTTTTATCCCTGTGGGGTATACGTTATTTTTGTTCTTCTTTCTCGTCCGATCATACTTGCCAACCCTCCTGATTTTCCTGGAAAAATCCAGAATTTCAGTGCTCCTCCCGAAAATCCCCTGGGACCCCCATTCTCCCAAATTTCTCCTGATTTCTTCCTGGATAACGATACTGCTAAACCATCCATCGCTGCTGTTTCCAGTCGGACAATAGTAACCATTACACCTCAAAGTCACCATCTGTTGCACAGGTACTGCTATTTAATTAGTTAACTTACGTTATTACTGTGGACTGTTATTTTGTCAATGTATATGCGTGCAAGTAAAATATTATAAAATATTAATTTTGACGGGCACGATGTTGGCATTTTGTTTACATCTACCAGTTAATAGCTGGCAGAGCAGCGGGCACCATTTTGGGTTGCCTAATACCGTAAATAAGCACAGTGAGGCTGGTACTGTGGAGTCTGCAGGTCAAGCAGCTGGAAGCACGGGTGATATGTAGTGATTATATACCTTATTTGCTTGCCATAGGGGGTTTCCCAACATGTGAGAAGTAAGTTCTGTGTGGAAATGTTTTTATTAGCAGCTAGCTAACACGTAGCTGCAGCAAGTCGCTGAAGTGGGGCAACTCCAGGCTCCGCGTTCAGCTGGAAGACACACCACGGAGGATTTTTTTTTTTGCTGCTTGTATAAGTGAGGCATGCAGGATGGTGTGTGGGGAGGACAGAAGATCTTAGGAGGGGACTGCAGGAAGTTTTGGTTTGCTCGAGAAGAGCCGCGGGGCAACTATGAGCTCTTTGCCACGGACTGAATCGATAACTGAGCAACAAACAGGTAGGAGCTGCTTTTATCAGAGTCAGTGTGTGATCAGCGGGGCTGGAGAACATGATTAGTGAACTGAACTCATGATATTTTATTGTCCTGCTCGGATCGGGGATCAGAGTAGGTTTGGTGAGGAATATTGGTCGACCTCAGCATCGGAGCGCGCGTGCGGGTGGGGGTTAATGAGCCTGGTACTCAGATGGCTGAAGGCTTTGTGCTCTGTTATTGTGTTCATATTCCACCTTTAATAGATGTAGCAGAAAGCCATCTTGAACCTTTTTTATCAGCCAATTGACCGTCACTGCTTTTTATTTCTTATCTTACGCTAACATTTTAAGTGTGACTGCACATAAATGTTGTGTTAAAATCAAATATATACATTACTGCCAGTTGGTGGTGGCAAGTAATAATACCAATGATACATTTAAAGGTCTTTTTATTGGTGCAATTCTGCTACTTTGGTGGTTAAAGCTGTCCTCATCCAGAAAGTTTAAAATGTACCTGCAGAACAAAGTTGCAGACCTGGAACAGTACTCCACTCAGTACATAGTACTCAGTTTAGTGTTGTGTAAGCCTTATTAACCAGTCACCACAATCACTGTTTACTGTAGAAGTGTATTTTATCACCGAATAGTAGATGGATGCTAATTACTTAATGTTCCACCATCTTTCTGCCCAACTTCTAGAATCTCATTGTAACAAAATCTGGATTTATTTGGGGGAAAAGAGACATGTGTTTATAGAATTATACAGTATGGTGACATGATTAGACATGCTGATAACTGTTGAAATATAAGCTGCACAAAATAAGTAGAAATGCAAGTACAAACTATAAATAAACACCCTGCTGATGGGTTTTCATATAGTGTGTTATCAAGTTGTGTTAACTTTACAATGCCAATTCATATATGTTACGTGATTATTAGTTTTGAAGGGTTTATTACTCCCACTCTTCCTCTGGATGTTCGCTTCACACTTTAGTTGTTCTTTCATTTTTGTTCATTTACCAGGCTCTCCATTCTGTCTTGATTTGACTTATTTTCTTGAATCAACCTTATATGGTTCCTGTCCTTTCCTCTAACTGGTTCCTGTTTGTCACCCCACGCTGTGCCTGCATGTATTGATCAAACTTCAGCATTTAAACTGATGATGATTACAGGATCCATAGCGCAGCTGCCATTAGAGTGCACCCTCTCCTGCGAACCCAGTCAGTCATCCATCTGTCTCTTATTTCTATTCATCCATTTCTGCACTTCCTCCTAAATGTCATACTGCTCCCTCAGCACAGCCACATGGGGAGCAGGTTCACATCATTTATCCACCATAAAAAGTGCATTTATTCCTGGATGCAGACAGCAAGGAAATATGCGGATCTTATAAAATCCCCCGCAGAAACATGGAAATTGTGCCTTCGTCTATCCCTGAAATGTGTTGCGATTCAGTTTTCCTCTGTAACACTTCGGTTTGCGTTTAATCATAAGGGGGATTAGTGTGACTTAATCTTGGCTGGATACACACTCAGTATGTGAAGAGGCCTTTGTTTCTTCTGTTTCTGCTCAGCTTAATATACAAGTAAAACATTTAACATTAAGTGCCCCACTGCTTTTCATTTTATGGAAGAGTTGAGACCACTGAAAAAAAAATGTTTCCAGTATTAAAAAATCCACAACAAAACCTTCAGATGAAATGAATTCCTAATATCCACTTCTAACACCTTTCAGCTTGATTTCAGTTTCAGAAAAGAGTAAGTGATGCTTTCAGCTTCAGTCGTTCCAAAGACATTATATATATGACTATATAAAGTCAAGCTGCTGCCCTGTTGTAAGATGAAGCTTTATCCGTAGGTACGCACCGTCTATTTAATCACTTCATGTTGAAAATGTTTTATTCATGGTCACTCATCAATGTCACTGAACATGTACTCACTTAGCAGTATGTGTTTTTATGTAGCAGGAGTCATGTTGTCATGTTATCATTAACATAAAAACATCTACCAGTATGTGAGAACAGTAGATCAGAAGTTCATGTCAGCACTCAGAGCTGCAATGTTTGCTTTAGAAAACGTATCAAATTACCTCATCAGAACCCATTAAATAGCTTAAAATTTTTTAATGAAAGGAATTTTACTGAATTATTTCTACGTCTAAATTTAATGCTGGACTAAAGTGTCAGGAACTCAAGCTGAGGCAGATCTCAGGTACAATGAGGGAGAGAGTGGATCAGTGTCATAAAACAAGTTTATTTAAAGCTGCTATACTTAAGTTGCATAACAAATTAGCTTAACATGTTTTTTTCATGCCCATTAAAAATGTTTTAACACAGCATGAAGAAAAATATGTTGTGAAGATTTAAAAAAAAAAAACGAAAAAAATAATTAAGTGGTTCTCCCGTATTTGTCTAAAAACATCAACCAATCAAATGGTTCGGTCTGAAAGGACTGATTGGACAGTCTCTCCAGCCATATGGACTTCCACATTCATTTGGTTTCTGTGCTCCTAAAAAACTGAGACATATTACCGCAGCACACCACTGCTGGGAGTGTTCGCCGCTCTACCATGTCACAGCAGGAGAAACAGCCGCCGGCTGGTTCCACGTCAGGTTCAGGACAAAGTAACAATTAATGTCAGTTGTTATATTGTTTTCACTTAACGGTGATTCCGCCATGTTACGGTACTTGAATGAACTGAGGACCAGTGTCTTGCACTCGGTCGTCTTCTGGGGCTACGTGTGTTTCCAAACCTGGGGGGCGTGGCTTAGGAATTCTACCCGACGGGAGGGGCGAGAGTTCTGTGACTTTGTTGACTGTCTAAGCTAGGCAATTTGAAATCAGGGATATCAGCTTTAACCACAAAGTGAAAAAACACAAACTCAAAGACAGTCCTATAGCTATGGGGGGATTGGGGTCCATAATGTCCAAAAAACAAATGTGAAAAAGTCCAAAATGAGGGAGCAGGCAGGCTGTAGTCAAAAACCAAATTGTGTCCAAAAACCTAGGTAATCCAAGTCCAAGAGACAGCGACAACACGAATAGAACTATAACGATGGCTGTAGCTGGAAGACAACTCAAACTATGGTTATGAAAAGAACTACACTATGACTATGCAAAATGACCCATAAGACACAAATGATCGCCATAAGACATGGAGAGACATGAGACAACACTCTGGCACTGACACTCAGACCTACTGCAGCTTAAGTAGGTGAGTGCAGTTCCAGATCCGAACAAGAAACAGGTGCGGACAATGACTATAATACAAGAGGTGCAGAACAGGAAATGGCATGACCATATAAGGAACACTGACTGCTAAAACCAGTGGAACAGACATTCTAACAAAAAGCCTAATAACTGAACACAAAGATAAACTGTCCCCTGTGCAAACAAGGGGACAGTAACTAAAGACTGGGACAAAAAACCCTAAATAAAAGAATAAACCCTGGATTCCTGACACTAAAGTATTTCCAGGTATTTAACAAATATCAATATATTTTTTTTAAATCATGTTAATAAATTATCTTTAACAATAAAAACGTTTCTCAACACAAAGTGGTTATTTCAGATCTGAAACCATCTTTATGTTAAACAAATGTAATTGATCTTATTAAGTGATTGACAGATTGACTGACCCACTCACTTTAAGTGTAAAACCATGTATCCTGATCTCAGTGTGTTCTTACCAAACGCATTTAAGTGTATTTTTGTTTTTATTTTTTTAACTTTGTGAGATCTGGAAATAAAAAGATTAAACAGGCCAAGAAAGTTTTGATAAGCTGAGTTAAAATTCCCCAATTAAATTAGTATTTGTATTATCTTCCAGCACACACCATGGTTTACTTGTGAGAAGTAGATAGATTAGGGCATCATCTGCAGTTCTGCTGTGTTGAAGTACTGCAGCATTAGAACGCATCGGGGGAAGAAAGTTCCCCTAATGTAGAACTGCTGACTCACAACCTTCCTACATGCAGCGTGTGAGTCTCTCCAATGAAGACATTCACATACATACGACCAAAAGAGCAGAACCAAATCACGCTCATCTCCTCAGCTGTGATCGGGGTTAATATCAAGTAGCTGTGTTTTTATCATTTAAGAGAAGAAAAACCTGCCCAGGTGGATTCTAAACCTGATCAATACATCATACAACCTCAGAATAAGCCTTGGTTCTCCAGATGAACATCCCTGGAGCTGTCTAGCACTTTACCAATCGTCTTTAAGTGGAGGTAGAAAAGAATCAATAACACATGGACTGAGAATAGAAAAATGAGTTGATGACAGGAGCTAATGTGTCTGAGAGAAGACAAGGAAATTGAAAATAAATAAAGTTGAAATAATTCTCCCCCTCCATGACCATGTTTTCCCTTCTGAAACTTGGTTTATCTTTATTATGTTGAGAAAAAGTGGAAAAGTTAATGGTAGCCACCCACATTCTCCTCACATCTTCCCTCCTTTGTCTGTGTTTCTCCGTCCTTCTCATCTCAGCTCTCTGTTTATGTGGCAGCGAAGATGGAGGGGAGAAAATTATGCTCAGTGGGACACTTGGAGGATCAGTTTGAAATTGAAATGAGGACGACCCACCCACAACTCGATCATTCTTAAAACGGCCTTCGGACATATTGTGTCTGTATCTCCCCCCCCCCCACATCCCTTCCCTGGTCCCCACCCACCTCTCTTGCATGTGAGAGTAGGAGGACTGGGAATCTACAAAAAAAATCAAATAAAAACTGGAAATGATGTAGTTTCTTTATGAAATAATTCTGTGTTTCCAGAAACCAAAACTAAAAAAGAGCATTAAGACTTGTTTCTGAGTTATTAAGGTGAGAATCACTCTGTAAAAAAGATGTGTTGCATCACCACCAGGCCAAGAAACCAACATGTTGTAAATTCAGCTTGTGTGTGTAAACATAAACATTTGTATTGTTATTTTTTATCCATCAGTCCTTTTCTTTCTGCCTCTGCATCATTTTTTAAAAGATCAGACTAAACCAGACTACACATTGTACTACAGTACACCTCTCTGCTAATGACAGTTAAATGTCTTTGCTCAAGTCAGCCAACTAACACAGTTCATCCTGTTTTATTCAATTAAATTATAATATCCATTATAATAACTAAATTGTGTTTATTTCTTTTCTGTTGATTTTGTTTCTAGTTTTAAAATATGAGACCTGCTGACATCATCACACCTCATCTAGTAGACTCTTACCTTCAGCATGGTTTGGTTTGACATGCTGAGATCTTTGTTGCAGTTTCCTATGACTGAAATACAAATGCAACTTCTGGTTTGGAGGAAAACTCCCCCGATGTTCTCATAATCTTACAGGAAGTTTGAACATTTTACGAACCAGGTTTCTGTGAAATGACCTAACTGTAAAATCTGCCCAGCAACAACATCTGGGTAACGTTCAGAGACCCTAAATTTGTCAAGTAATTAGAATTTAATGTGGTGCCTTTAACTTTTTGTGGTGAGTAAATTTTGTTTTTATTTTGTTTTTAATGACTACTGCTCATTTATTTAAGTGTTTTATGTGTGTAAATATGTAAAGAACTTAATATACTTTATGGTAACTGTCCATCTCCACCATCTTACTGAGTTCTGCTGTGTGTTTGGTGTTGATGTGAATCATGTCTGTGCTGGATGACTTAAGCCTCGGTCACGATAACAAGTATGAATGGGTGTGAACATGCTTCAAACTATTTTTGGACTATTTCCTTCCACCTCTTAAAGAGGCCCTTCTATTAAAAATGTTTTTCTGAGGTTTCTGTTGAATATTTTAGCTCCACAGGTGTTCTTACCTTCATAGTGGGTGTGAAAAAAAGGTCAACAACTTCTCTTTCAGTTTTAATCTCTCAAACTACGCAGGTGGTGATAAAACTCATGTTCTCCCGATTTTGAACAGCCTGTATTTGTTTCATCACAACTCCTTTGTTTGTTAGTATTCATCAGCTCCCGAAGTTGAAACCACGCCTAGCATGCTGCTGGCTAAAAGCTGTAGCATAAGATGTAGCAAACAGGAAGAGAGAACGTCTGCTGTTGCCATGTGCATCAAGGCAGGAAACAGTATACCTTGCTCTCATAGGCTAGTTTGTTAGCCAATCAGAGTCCAGCAAATTCGAATAATGAATATGAACGAGCTCCTGCCGAAGCAGCCTGATGGAACGAACCCGAACCACCCGAGTTTTAACGCAGACAGATTGAAAGGTCTGTTAATCAGTGTTTCCTGACATTTTTTAGATATAAAATGTTTCATATTACTGGTTTATACTTAAGAAATAACCACAAAGTCCTGAAATTTGTGTGAAATGGCCTCTTTAAAAACAGCTTTCCAGCGTTCGTAGCTCATCCAGAAGTTTGTCATCTAGTTAACGGTCTCGTCCAAAGATTTCACCATGAAAACCCCTCAGTGTAGGGCCGCCAGTCAAGGCCTTAAAACAACACGCTGTTTGTGGATTATTTATATGTACTTATTTATAAATGTTTATGAACTCCAACCTTTAAAATTGGATATTTGTATGAACCCATTGTTAATAAGTTTGTGATTGAGCCTTTACTTTTGCAGTACTTCTGAGTCTCAGACCCTGTAGATTCAGCTCTTCTTCTTCCTGCCCATCCAAACAGATTTTTAATAATAATAAGCATTTACTATATTTTAATCATTTGTTCTTGCAAGAGGCACTTTGAAACCTTAAAACACTTTTATTTAATGTACGGTCCGTTATAAACACCAAATGAAAATGATTTAAAAGGTGTCATTTGGTTCCTCTTTGCTAAAAACAATAATATGTCTGATATCTGCATTTAGATCCATGGAGAGAAACTCGGGCTGAGTTCACTTGATTTTATTGCACAATACAACCAAATACTCTCCAAACAAACCCGTCCTGTGCACGTACAGATGCAACTTCTCAGTGTTCTTATTTTTTTTTAATTTTCAGATCTTTAATCAGTGTGGTGACACATTGGTATCTGCTTACAATAAAGAGAAAAATGGAAAGTAAAAGTAAACAATAAGTGGAGGTTCAGTCACAACAATCTGTAAAACATGCAGTGTGTGGCCTATAATTTAAATAAAATTAATTTGATCTAATATAGAAGTGTTAATTAAAAGAAAAACAAATCTCTTGCAGGTGTTGATGTGATCTATGTGTGCATGACGTTATTTATGTCAGCTGAATACAAATCAGGCCCTGCAGTTATTTGAGGTTATTTACGTGCCAGTGCATCTGTGACAGTTGTGGGTTGGATAAGCTGTACAAGGTCTATTTATTTTTAAAATGTATGTATTTATTTATTGATAGATGAAATGTTGTTTGTAATGAAATAAAACTTTTAAAGTCAATGCTACTGAGAGTAAATAAGATAAATGGCTCATCAGCATTTTGACTCAGACTCTGTATAAACCTGCAGTTGTTTTGGTTCATCTGTTGAACGACAATATTTCCGGGTTAAATGAAGATTTTCATGGACAGCTGAGACCAAAAATCCCAAAATATTTGGGCTTGAGTATATCGTTCTAAAAAAAACGATATTCATTAAATAATAAAACACCTTCCACAATCACCTAATGAATTTTCAGCACACGTTTAGATTATAAACACAGTGTAAAGAGCAGCATGTAGATCTGAGAGCGGCTGTAATGCTGGAGGCTTCAGAGGGATTTTATCTGAGGTTGATTTAATCTCTTCCTGAACCTGTTCTTCAGATGGATTTCTCCGGCAACCAGGTTTCTTTATAAGGGAATGAATGATAATCAGTAATCAAATCTTCTATTAAACAGGTCAGACATGAGAGATCTGATATTAAATACAGCTTACTTAATTGTCTGGTTTTATTTCGGTTGCTGTGGTACCACGCTTTAATTCTTAAAACTTCTCTTATAGAATTTGTATAATATGTGTTAGCTTTAAATTGTAAATCTTTTTTCTAATGGTTGAACAGTGTTTTACTGGTGAAACTGACATTATGACTATAACATTTGACTATTTTGGCATTTGTGTTCCAAATACGCAGAATGTGTTGTGATTGACAAACTACTGTTTGCTTGGTGGGGGGGTGTTATTGTTGTTTTTTACTACTATAAATCTTTGCAGTTAGGTATAACTTACAAAGCTTTTTTTCTAGGGATGCACCAATACTGATACTGGTATCAGGTATCGTGGCAGATACCATTCTAATGTGCTCATATTGGTATCGGCTAGTTAATTGATAACATCAACCGATACCTAAAATGTGGAAATTCTGCAATAATTTTACAGAAACTGTTTATTTTTCACTTTAAATTTTGTTTTTTTTTTGGTAATTTTTATTAACATTTTATTTTCTTATCGAGTTCGCCATCATTTGTTGTGACAAGCAGAGAAGAAAATAAAACCTGACTTCCAGTTCATTGTATTTTTTTGTGTGGTAGAAGTATCGGCATTGGTACTCGGCATCAGCAAGTACTCAGATCCAAGTATCTGTATCATATTAGTTTGAAAAGAGTGGTATCGTTGCATCGTTACTTTTTAACACATTATTTTCTTTCTGCAGATCTTCCAGGGCCTCCTGTGTGTTTTCTACAACCTTGGTGATGGAGATTACAACCTAACCTTGCCCAGCTATCGCCTGGATAATGGTGAATGGCATGAAGTCTTCTTCGATCGGTATGACAACGAAATGACACTGCGGCTGGACGGTGGCGGAGGACAACGGGAGGTGACGGGTTCATTGGGCAGAAGTCGGGAAATTAAGATTGACCCATTGGCTGTGATGCTGGGAAATACTTTCCCTTCAGGAATCAACAAGAGCTTCCAAGGTGGGTGGTAACAGCATGCACAGCACCTCATGTCAAACTCTGTGAGTGCATATCCTGGAACTTTCAACTGAGTCAACTTTCACCGAGAAATGTGAATATAATATAAAAGGATTTGCATTTGGATCATATTATTTGGTTGTTAGTTGTCCCAGAATCCTCCTTCAGGACTCAGTTTCTTTTCTAATACACTGTGTCCCGCCGCAGGGGGACTTTTATGACCTCGTCACTGCAAATAATAAATGTAGAACATGTCCATAAATTCATCTCTGTAAACAGTTAGTAGCTGGACTCTTTTTAAGTCAATATTAACATTTTATATATCCCATTTTAAACAGAACAATATGGAAGTGTCTTGAACTGAGAGTTAAAGAGGCCCTTCCATTAAAAACAGTTTTTCTGAGGTTTCTGTTGAATATTTTAGCTCCACAGGTGTTCTTACCTTCATAGTGGGTGTGAAAACAGGTCAACAACTTCTCTTTCAGTTTTAATCTCTCAAACTACACAGGTGGTGATAAAACCCGAGTTCGCCCGAGTTCGAACGGCCTGTATCTGTTTCATCACAACTCCTTTGCTCGTTAGTATTCATCAGCTCCCGCAGTTGACACCACGCCTAGCATGCTGCTGTCTAAAAGCTGTTAGCATAACGCCTAGCATGCTGCTGGCTAAAAGCTGTTAGCATAACGCCTAGCATGCTGCTGGCTAAAAGCTGTAGCATAAACATGTATCAAACGGCAAGAGACTGATGTGATGTTACCATGTGCAGCGTGGCAGGAAACAGTATACCTTGCTCTCATAGGCTAGTTTGTTAGCCAATCTGAGTCCAGCAAATTAGCATAATGAATATTAATGAGTTTGAGCCAAACTCGGGCAAATTTTCCAGCTGTCAGAGGCTTTTAATCAGTGTTTCATAATGCTTTTTAGATACAAAATGTTCAATTTTACAGGTTAATACTTCAGAAATAACCACAAAATCATGAAATTTGTGTGAAATGGCCTCTTTAAAAAGTGAAGAGAATATTTGGTAACTGCATTAGAGGATAGGTGCTTGTCTTTAAGTTCATGCTATTTCTTGCTCCCTAGCAATGATACTTACAGTTGAGTTATTTTTTTACTACAGTGTCCCTTATGAAATAATCAAGAACAGCAATTTTGTTCCAGAAGAAGAAACCCACATGACAGATTTTTGCCTGTAACAAGTGTAAATTTTGTACATTTTAAAGCTCGAAGTGACTGACAAGAACAGAACAGACACAAGTGACGATTCTTTAGTGCTCAGCTGTTTCAGTTAGGAATAAAGAGAAAAATAAACTTCAGTAAATTCCTGGTGAATTTCTTGAAAATTTGGACAATTTGTTGTTTCATGAGATGTTCTTATGTTTGTTTGTTTGTTTTTGACTGGCTGCTTTCAGAACCACTTGGATTTTTGGTCACAATTCTTTAAGCAAGAATGTAAAAACACGATGTTAATATAAAAAACACATTCAGACGTGTCGCTTATCAAAATGAAAAGAATTGGATGGAACTTCTTTCAAACCTGTCACTCCGTCCTCATTTCTCAACTTAAAAAAATAAAACTTTAATCCTAAACACTGTGTTAAAATCAAATAAATAAATAAATAAATAAATAGACAAAGGTTGTACAAGTTCACTTAAAATATATATTTTTACTCAATCTTCAGACACAGCAAAGAATCATGGCTGTCAGCAGACAATTAGACAAACAGTCTGGATCACTCAAAGAGAACTGCATCAATATACCAAATGATGTGAGCAGACCATCTCCCATGTGCGTCAGTCTGAGTTTAAAACTGTGTGTGAAGTTTCAAATATATTGGGATGTTGTGATGTGTCACAGATTAGAGAGAAAAGGTTGGTGTGCCATCCAGAGCATGTGAGACAGGTTAACAAAGTTTTTTTTTTTTTTTTTCAATGAAGCACCACCAAAAATAGATTGTTTTATCTATTCATATGCACTCTCATCAGGCCAAGATGGTGACATTTCTATGTGTTACTGAATGATTGATATGACACTTTAATGGCACTTTAATGGCAAGTTTTCTGCATGTCAGAGTGATTTTAGAATCATATCAAGTTACATTTGTATTAAATATTAATAAAGCGATTGAGCTTCATGCGTGTAGAATTATCTTTGTTTACTGAAATTATAAAAAACAATTAGAAGCATTCTGAAATAATCTGTTTGTAACATACTGATTTTCCTTTATTATTTTGCAGAGCGTGAATAGGTTTGTTTGTTTGTTTGTTGCTTGGTGTTGTTTCAGTAGAGATGAAGACTGAGTCATCGACTCTGTGTTGTGCAGGTTTACAGACAGCGGAGGTTTTAGTCTGAATGGTGCCCTCGGTGAGCCTTCTGCCATTGTTGAAAAGTGAAGCCGCGGATCCAGATTTACACGAGCTGTCATGTTGTATTTAAGAGTCAGTGCCTGCGCACGTGGGACTGAAAGTCTCACCCACTCTGCTGCACATACAATTGTGGTTTTTTTTTTAGCAGGAAACAACTAATGAGAAAAATGAATATCTGAACATGCAGCAGTAAGATAAGAAGTATATTAATCAAAAGGAGTCTCATTTAAATAATTAACACTAAATAGACCTTGTGTTCTAAACGTTTAATATTCAAATGCTTGAAAAATATTTTATTTAGAAATAACGTTGATAATAATTTAAGATATATTTATAAACAAAGTGTTATAGTAAATGAACTTCTTTCTGCCAGCAGTAAACATGACAGAATTTGTGTAGAATAGCACAGAACAGTGTAATTAGGATTTTTAAAAGTCATTCAAATTATGGATTCCACTCTATCGTATCTCCCTGGTGCCACTATAAGCATTGGTCAGATTAAGTAAAAGCCCATGTCTGAGTAACTCTAACCTCTCCTTTTCACTGAACGCGCAACAGATGCGTGATGTCAGTGACGCATAATACGCAGCTGATAGCCGCCATTAAAGTCAATGAGACCGTTTCCACTGGGTGCGAAGCAGCGCGCAGGAGCATAGTGTCGCAAGAATTATGCTGCAGTTCTATTTTTTACATGGTACGCTTTTAAAACACGTAAAGTTCAGCAGTTTATTTTGGACCAGACAGGAAATCAGGCGTTCGTGAAAAAATACAGTACCTGTGATGGGTTCGAAGTCCATAGGTGATGTGAAAATAATCCACATACCTGCTGCATACATGTTGTCGTCTTTCTCCCTGCTTTTTGTTGTGTGTACTGATGAAATCAAATCTCCTGGGACCAGCTGGATTCCGTGATTTAAGAGACGCGAGGCTGATTGCACGAGCAAAACGCCACGTGCTGCTGATGCGTTCCGTAGAAAGGAGGGGTAAAAAATGAATTTCACCAAATGGTTTGCAAACTTTTCTATTTTAGACAGAGTCTTTTCTCCAGATTGTCGAGACATGCAGAGTGATGGAAAACACAAAATACTTTTTTTTCTGAGCTTTTGCCACCTCCGATGAGATGCCACCGAGTCACATCACCTACCTGAAAAACCACTACCATCTTCACCTAAAACAGTTTAGACTTACTGTATACTGGTTGGGATGGTCTGTCTGTCTGTCTGTCTGTCTGTCTGTCTGTCATCTACAACCCAATGTACTCGAATGACAGCAAACAAGTCCCAAAGACGTTTCAGTGTCTCTCAGCAGAGACGGTGGCCTTCCTCATCACCTGTCAAACACCTACCATGCAGCCTCGACATCCAGGTGGATTTAAAGCTAATCACACCTTAAATCATACGACTCAACACACCTTAGACAGGCAGGTAAAGCACTCAAAGTAAGAAGGGCCCAAATATCCTGTAGAATCATCATACGGGTCAATAACTCACGTGACCATGTGGCTGAAGGTGTGAAGACCTTAAAGCCTGAACCCCCACCAGTTAGTTTAATGTCAAAAAACCTTTTGAATGACAGATGAAAAGCAGGGATGAGTCAAGAAAATAAGTCCAGCTGCCTTCAGTTTAAGCCCTTTGGAGTCTAAAGAATCAATTTGAGTGGAAAAAGTGGAATACTGTTTGATGTTAGAGAGGAGGAGGTCAGGAGGAAGAGATGTAGGCACGACGTAAGGGGGAGACTGAGAGCTCCCTGGAATTAGATGGTAAGAAATGTAGACAGCTGGGCTGCAGGCAATAAAAGACAATGCACAAGTTTATTAAATAGATTTAAAAGCGTTCCCCTTTAACAGAGGTAGAAGTGATGGATTGCGGCAGAGAAGGTGGGAGTGAATATGTGTGTAATTGTTCGTGTTTCCATTTAATTTTGTGAATGTCTCTCCAAGTAGTTATAGGAGGGAATAAAATTTAAATAATTACAAACTGTGTCCTCTGACACACTGATTTACACAGAAAAACGTATAAGGACTTTAAATACTCTGATCAATAAGCTGCTGTAAAAGCAACAATTACTTGAACATGCTATTTATGTGAAAGCAGAGAACACCCCAATGAGTGCAGGTCCTCATTACAGAGAAAAAGAACACACTTTAAAAGACGATAAGCCTCTTGGTTTTGTCAGGCAGTCAGCTTGAGCCTGTCTCTACGCAGCCATGGAATAATCTGTTCACAGCCAAATGGTTTTATTAAACTGTTTGATACAACTGAATAAAATAAAAGTCTTAATTTAGTATTTTAGTTTTAGAAGCATTTGAATTGTGTTTACAAATTGCAGGCCTTTATTAATGATACATAAGTAAAGTCTCTGAGCACTTTGATGTGCCGCCCCTAACAAAGACTTAAAATTATAAGACTAAGGGCCTGATTTATCAAAGGTTTGCGTTTGTTAAAACAGGCGTAAATTAGGAAATTAGGAACACGCCCTTGGCAGCGCACGCAATTTTGCACTCTTTACTTGGAACGTTCATAAATCAGGCCCTAACTGTGTAGCATTGGGCCTGTACATTCAGAGCTGTAGCCCCAAATGTTTTCTGATAAGCTCCAAATCATCAAACTGAACAAACATCAGGACAATTTCATTCGTGCATGAAATATTTTTGCAAAACCGATGCAGTTTGTATATGTCATTTAAGCACAACCTGCCTCACGCTACATAAACTGTCTACAACCCTGGTTGTGAAACAGTTTGAACAGGAAGTTTTACCATCGTGCAGCATCTCCTCTTCTTTTAACTACTATAAATTGGGACGTCAGGATAAAAAAAGGGTTTATGAGTTTTAAAGGTCCTATATCATGCAAAATCCACTTTTTGGAGCTTTTAACCATGTTGTGATGCTATTTCCTAAAAAAAAAAAAAAAAAAAAAAAAAAACCTAGAGTGGTTTTTGGCTTAATACACAGATTTCTCAGTAATCCGTCTGAATCCTGCGCTCTGAGCAGCTGCTCTACTCTCTCCTGGAAAACGTCTGGTTGTAACATAGTGATGTACAAGAATTTATTCACCATTTTACTCAGGCAGCTTGAGGGACAGCACTCATGAGGAGGGCGAGCTGGGGGAGAGATGGGATTTTAGGTAAACCGAGTGTTGTACTTCCTGGTTGAAGAATAACTCAAGTATTTAAGTTTTACTTTAGGACAAATGAAGAATATAATAACACCAAAGTTAAGATTTTATCTTATATGTGTCTATCACATGAAAGCTGTAAAATAGCAGGATACAGGACCTTTAAATATGATTCCAATCTGTTTTTATTTACTTTTTACAGTAAAAGAGTAAGTGTTGTATAACTTGAAGTCAAACAGATGTGCACATTGTGATGCTTGTAGCTCAGTTGTGTCACAGTCTTTTCCTGGTGGAAGCAGGTGGAGGAGAAGTTCGGCTGCACCAGGGTGACACTACATTATTTTCACAATCAAACTGAAAATGGGGGTCTTTAGTTCAAAAACATTTCAGATAGATTGCAGATACTGTAACTCATAGAAATGGTTTGGGCAATTCCTTGGTGCACATTTGCAACATTGGCCTTTGTTTGCACAGCTCATCCTGAGCATGACGGTTTTAGTTGTTGTTCAAGTTCTTACTATGTGAAGTAGTAAGAGACTAGTGGCTGTTTAGATGGAAAAGTATAAAGAGCTGCATTCAAACTGCTGAACAGTCTGCAGAGACTGTCTCCCTGCTGAATAGCAGTGACAGAGAGTCAATATTAAAAGCTGTGTCACAGCTTGAAACAGGATTTATTTTTCTCCTTCAGAAACAAAGCCATTCCACATCATAACTGTACCACTCACAGAAGGAGCAGGATTTACAAGTATTTTAAGTTTGTGTGAGTAAAGATTTTCTAATTTGGTAAAGTGAATTTTATGAGCAAAGACCAAATTAAAAACGTCCATCATCCACTGTCACCATCCTGAGTCTATAGTCAGCCTGATGAGTGTTAAAGACATGCATATGAGTCAAACATGAAGTGTGTTTATTTCCACACACTGTATCTGGGTTATTTGTTGGGGAAGTAGGCAGCCCTGTAAACACTGGTTGGTTGGTTGGTTGGTTGGTTGGTTGGCATGTTGGTTGGCATGTTGGTTGGTTGGTTGGTTGGTTGGTTGGTTGGTTGGTTGGTTGGTTGGTTGGTTGGTTGGCATGTTGGTTGGCATGTTGGTTGGCATGTTGGTTGGTTGGTTGGTTGGTTTGTTGGTTGGTTGGTTGGTTGGTTGGTTGGTTGGTTGGTTGGTTGGTTAAATCAGTGTGCAACAAATTAAAATGTGCCATTACTTCATCTCAACTAGCGGATGCTGTGATGTTTTTATTGTTCATTTAAAAGACTTTTATTTCTATGATCAGCGATTATTTAGATAATAATCAGGAGAAAGTGTGAGTCTGAAGGTCATAGTTTCATCTCCACTTCCTTCTTCAGACGCTGAACCAGGGGCGGGGCTTCAGGGGGGGCTGGGAGGACGGTACGCCCCCGGCCCGGACATCAGACAACATCTGAAAAAAACTAGGGAAGACAGGCGAGAACACGGGCCCTTTTAAAATTCACACTCGGCGGAGGATGGAGTTTGGGTTCCAATTACAGAACCGCGCTAAAGGCTGATTCATGCAGGGTTTATATGTGTTGCCCAGTCAGGTTTGAGTCATGGTGCTAAAACCTTTACAAGAAAGACTTTAGTGACGTAGCAGGTATAAAATATTGAATAAAACGTTGTCCTGCATCATTGGCTTTATTTCCACTCTCACATTGAGCTTTATGACACACAAATTTACAAGTTAATCACCGATATTGCATCCAAGTGCATTGTGGGTAAAACTCGTCTTTTAAGGGCCCGGTCATTTGCTCCGCCCCCCACCCGGCTCTGATTTGTTCCGCTAATGCACTGAACCACATGTTTTCACTGTTATGTTCAATGATGTAAAATCTTTTTTTTTCGCTAAAAATCCAGACAAACAAACCAAAAAAATAAGAGAAAATAAATAGATATTTTTAAAAGGATACAAAAACTATGAATGCCGACACTCCAGCAGGTCTATGGACTCACAAAATATTTTGAACGTTCTGCAATTTGCTGTTGATTTTAACTCCTAATATATCATCACAATAAAGTAACAGTTATATACAGTTTAAATTAATGTTTGTTGTTTTTTTATGTTACTCTTTATGTCGAAGAACTGTCTGATCTTCTCTCGTGAATGAGACGTGCTTTTAATCATCCTTTACCTGTTCAGTCTCTCTCATCAGCACAAAGGTTTACTGCCTGGTACGCACGGTGGAGATCCACGTGTTAATGGGTTTGTCAACAGATGTAACGGTGTTGACATGGTGATACTTATTACCACTGATTTCCATAAGTTACGTTGGGTTAAGGAGTTCGCTCAACGCAAAAGCTTAAAATGGAAGCCAGTTATATAAATAGGTTTAGATGCTGTCTGTACTTTTTTGAGAACCAGTATGCCACACCCCTCTGCAGGACAACAAATCCAATTCAATTTAAAAATACTTTATTAATCCCAGAAGGGAAATTAAATGTTGCTGTAGCTCAGTTCTTCTTTAGGGAGCCATTGTAGAGGGTTCTAGCTGTGGACAGGAAGGATCTCCTGTAGAGGGTTCTAGCTGTGGACGGGAAGGATCTCCTGTAGAGGGTTCTATCTGTGGACAGGAAGGATCTCCTGTAGAGGGTTCTAGCTGTGGACGGGAAGGATCTCCTGTAGAGGGTTCTAGCTGTGGACAGGAAGGATCTCCTGTAGAGGGTTCTAGCTGTGGACAGGAAGGATCTCCTGTAGAGGGTTCTAGATGTGGACAGGAAGGATCTCCTGTAGAGGGTTCTAGATGTGGACAGGAAGGATCTCCTGTAGAGGGTTCTAGCTGTGGACAGGAAGGATCTCCTGTAGAGGGTTCTAGCTGTGGACAGGAAGGATCTCCTGTAGAGGGTTCTAGCTGTGGACAGGAAGGATCTCATATAGAGTGTTCTAGCTGTGGACAGGAAGGATCTCCCGTAGAGGGTTCTAGCTGTGGACAGGAAGGATCTCCTGTAGAGGGTTCTAGATGTGGACAGGAAGGATCTCCTGTAGAGGGTTCTAGATGTGGACAGGAAGGATCTCCTGTAGAGGGTTCTAGCTGTGGACGGGAAGGATCTCCTGTAGAGGGTTCTAGCTGTGGACGGGAAGGATCTCCTGTAGAGGGTTCTAGCTGTGGACGGGAAGGATCTCCTGTAGATGGTTCTAGCTGTGGACAGGAAGGATCTCCTGTAGAGGGTTCTAGCTGTGGACAGGAAGGATCTCATATAGAGTGTTCTAGCTGTGGACAGGAAGGATCTCCCGTAGAGGGTTCTAGCTGTGGACAGGAAGGATCTCCCGTAGAGGGTTCTAGCTGTGGACAGGAAGGATCTCCTGTAGAGGGTTCTAGCTGTGGACAGGAAGGATCTCATATAGAGTGTTCTAGCTGTGGACAGGAAGGATCTCCCGTAGAGGGTTCTAGCTGTGGACAGGAAGGATCTCCTGTCGAGTGTTCTAGCTGTGGACAGGAAGGATCTCCTGTAGAGGGTTCTAGCTGTGGACAGGAAGGATCTCCCGTAGAGGGTTCTAGCTGTGAACAGGAAGGATCTCCTGTAGAGGGTTCTAGGTGTGGACAGGAAGGATCTCCTGTAGAGGGTTCTAGGTGTGGACAGGAAGGATCTCCTGTAGAGGGTTCTAGCTGTGGACAGGAAGGATCTCATATAGAGTGTTCTAGCTGTGGACAGGAAGGATCTCCCGTAGAGGGTTCTAGCTGTGGACAGGAAGGATCTCCTGTAGAGGGTTCTAGCTGTGGACAGGAAGGATCTCCTGTAGAGGGTTCTAGCTGTGGACGGGAAGGATCTCCTGTAGAGGGTTCTAGCTGTGGACGGGAAGGATCTCCTGTAGAGGGTTCTAGCTGTGGACGGGAAGGATCTCCGGTAGAGGGTTCTAGCTGTGGACAGGAAGGATCTCATTTAGAGGGTTCTAGCTGTGGACAGGAAGGATCTCCCGTAGAGGGTTCTAGCTGTGGACAGGAAGGATCTCCTGTAGAGGGTTCTAGCTGTGGACAGGAAGGATCTCCTGTAGAGGGTTCTAGATGTGGACAGGAAGGATCTCATTTAGAGTGTTCTAGCTGTGGACAGGAAGGATCTCCCGTAGAGGGTTCTAGCTGTGAACAGGAAGGATCTCCTGTAGAGGGTTCTAGCTGTGGACAGGAAGGATCTCCTGTAGAGGGTTCTAGATGTGGACAGGAAGGATCTCCTGTAGAGGGTTCTAGCTGTGGACAGGAAGGATCTCCTGTAGAGGGTTCTAGCTGTGGACAGGAAGGATCTCATATAGAGTGTTCTAGCTGTGGACAGGAAGGATCTCCCGTAGAGGGTTCTAGCTGTGGACAGGAAGGATCTCCTGTAGAGGGTTCTAGGTGTGGACAGGAAGGATCTCCTGTAGAGGGTTCTAGCTGTGGACAGGAAGGATCTCCTGTAGAGGGTTCTATCTGTGGACAGGAAGGATCTCATATAGAGTGTTCTAGCTGTGGACAGGAAGGATCTCCCGTAGAGGGTTCTAGCTGTGGACAGGAAGGATCTCCTGTAGAGGGTTCTAGCTGTGGACGGGAAGGATCTCATATATAGGGTTCTAGCTGTGGACAGGAAGGATCTCATATAGAGTGTTCTAGCTGTGGACAGGAAGGATCTCCCGTAGAGGGTTCTAGCTGTGGACAGGAAGGATCTCCCGTAGAGGGTTCTAGCTGTGGACAGGAAGGATCTCCTGTAGAGGGTTCTAGCTGTGGACAGGAAGGATCTCATATAGAGTGTTCTAGCTGTGGACAGGAAGGATCTCATATAGAGTGTTCTAGCTGTGGACAGGAAGGATCTCCCGTAGAGGGTTCTAGCTGTGAACAGGAAGGATCTCCTGTAGAGGGTTCTAGGTGTGGACAGGAAGGATCTCGTGTAGAGGGTTCTAGCTGTGGACAGGAAGGATCTCCCGTAGAGGGTTCTAGCTGTGAACAGGAAGGATCTCCTGTAGAGGGTTCTAGCTGTGGACAGGAAGGATCTCTTGTAGAGGGTTCTAGCTGTGGGCGGGAAGGATCTCCTGTAGAGGGTTCTATCTGTGGACAGGAAGGATCTCCTGTAGAGGGTTCTAGCTGTGGACAGGAAGGATCTCCTGTAGAGGGTTCTAGCTGTGGACAGGAAGGATCTCATTTAGAGGGTTCTAGCTGTGGACAGGAAGGATCTCATATAGAGTGTTCTAGCTGTGGACAGGAAGGATCTCCCGTAGAGGGTTCTAGCTGTGAACAGGAAGGATCTCCTGTAGAGGGTTCTAGCTGTGGACAGGAAGGATCTCCTGTAGAGGGTTCTAGCTGTGGACAGGAAGGATCTCCTGTAGAGGGTTCTAGCTGTGGACAGGAAGGATCTCCTGTAGAGGGTTCTAGCTGTGGACAGGAAGGATCTCCTGTAGAGGGTTCTAGATGTGGACAGGAAGGATCTCCTGTAGAGGGTTCTAGGTGTGGACAGGAAGGATCTCCTGTAGAGGGTTCTAGGTGTGAACAGGAAGGATCTCCTGTAGAGGGTTCTATCTGTGGACAGGAAGGATCTCCTGTAGAGGGTTCTAGCTGTGGACAGGAAGGATCTCCTGTAGAGGGTTCTAGCTGTGGACGGGAAGGATCTCCTGTAGAGGGTTCTAGATGTGGACAGGAAGGATCTCGTGTAGAGTGTTCTAGCTGTGGACAGGAAGGACCTCCCGTAGAGGGTTCTAGCTGTGGACAGGAAGGATCTCCTGTAGAGGGTTCTAGCTGTGGACAGGAAGGATCTCCTGTAGAGGGTTCTAGCTGTGGACAGGAAGGATCTCCTGTAGAGGGTTCTAGATGTGGACAGGAAGGATCTCATTTAGAGGGTTCTAGCTGTGGACAGGAAGGATCTCCCGTAGAGGGTTCTAGCTGTGGGCAGGAAGGATCTCCTGTAGAGGGTTCTAGCTGTGGACAGGAAGGATCTCCTGTCGGGGGTTCTAGATGTGGACAGGAAGGATCTCCTGTAGAGGGTTCTAGCTGTGGACGGGAAGGATCTCCTGTAGATGGTTCTAGCTGTGGACGGGAAGGATCTCCTGTAGAGGGTTCTAGATGTGGACAGGAAGGATCTCCTGTAGAGGGTTCTAGCTGTGGACAGGAAGGATCTCCTGTAGAGGGTTCTAGCTGTGGACAGGAAGGATCTCATATAGAGTGTTCTAGCTGTGGACAGGAAGGATCTCCTGTAGAGGGTTCTATCTGTGAACAGGAAGGATCTCCTGTAGAGGGTTCTAGCTGTGGACAGGAAGGATCTCCTGTAGAGGGTTCTAGGTGTGGACAGGAAGGATCTCCTGTAGAGGGTTCTAGGTGTGAACAGGAAGGATCTCCTGTAGAGGGTTCTAGCTGTGGACGGGAAGGATCTCCTGTAGAGGGTTCTAGCTGTGGACGGGAAGGATCTCCTGTAGAGGGTTCTAGCGGTGGACAGGAAGGATCTCCTGTAGAGGGTTCTAGGTGTGGACAGGAAGGATCTCCTGTAGAGGGTTCTAGGTGTGAACAGGAAGGATCTCCTGTAGAGGGTTCTAGCTGTGGAGAGGAAGGATCTCAGGTAGAGGGTTCTAGATGTGGACAGGAAGGATCTCCTGTAGAGGGTTCTAGCTGTGGACAGGAAGGATCTCATTTAGAGGGTCCTAGCTGTGGACAGGAAGGATCTCATATAGAGTGTTCTAGCTGTGGACAGGAAGGATCTCCCGTAGAGGGTTCTAGCTGTGGACAGGAAGGATCTCCTGTAGAGGGTTCTAGATGTGGACAGGAAGGATCTCCTGTAGAGGGTTCTAGCTGTGAACAGGAAGGATCTCCCGTAGAGGGTTCTAGCTGTGGACAGGAAGGATCTCCTGTAGAGGGTTCTAGCTGTGGACAGGAAGGATCTCCTGTAGAGGGTTCTAGCTGTGGACAGGAAGGATCTCCTGTAGAGGGTTCTAATTTCATTATAACATGTTTTACTTTCACATAACAGTCATGGAGGACATACTCTACTTCACCTGTGATGAACTCACCTGCATGCTGATTCAAAACAAAAGACAAAAGCCTGATAAATTAATACAAAAAGTTTTAGATTACAGAGGAGAAGAAGCTGAACTCGTCTGATTAAACACACAGTTTCAGGATATTATCCAGTTGTGAAAATCTTTTGAATCTGCAATAAATAAAATAAAACATGGAGGTTCTGTAAAACCATTACTTGTTTTAAAAAATGTCCTGGATTTCCGTCATAGACAAAGAATTTGGTATTTTAGAGGTAAAGTATAATTTAAATTTGTGTCTGTGCGGATAAATGTCTAAATGTCTAAAACTATGTATTGTTTCTTCCACTCGCCTCCTTCCATCCTTTGTTTTTCTTCCTGCAGGCTGTATGAGGGACGTGCGCCTATGTGGTCGATACATGCCACTTGACAGCCAGCCACGGGATGGGGTTTCCCAGATGAGCGTGCAGGGACTCTCTGTTGGATGCTCGTCTGACTCCTGCAAAAAGAACCAGTGTAGTCACCCCTTTACCTGCGTTGACTTGTGGAGAGTGCATGAATGCAGGTACGGCATCAGACTTGTAAATGTGACCTCATGTCTAGCTTAATCATACGTTGAGAATTCACAAACACTCTGCATTTGAAGTTAAAAACATGAAGACTGACCTTTAAAACTACTCTATAGGGTTTAAACAATTTCTAAACTTTCGTTTCTTCCAAATCAGATAAAAACATGTCGAGTGTCTGTTCTTCATCAGAATATCATTTAAAAAGTTAAAAGTCCAAATTTAAAGTTGTGTTTTCTTCTTTATGAAGACGTCAAGCAGTGTGAGACTGTGAGTAGGAATCTGACCTTTGAGAATACAAATAAACATTGTGATGGGACACAGGCTTATTAATGGAACACAGATACATCAATACAACTAGTCGAGTATTTAATAACAGCAAGACAACAACCACCAAACAGATTGTTGCTTTAGGAAGTAAACAAACTGTTTTTAATAACGATATAAACAAACTGTTAAACATGATTTTGTTGTTGTTTGTTGGTCGGTGACGATTTGAAAACACTGGTCTTCATCTCAAATCAAAGGGAGGAAGCAAACGGTAAAAGGAATTTCTGACTTGGCGTCTGTGTAACCATAGCAACACATCTCTTGCTCTCTGCCATCTTTTTCGTACTGCTGCATTAGGATAGTTGATGTTTGAACAGAATCTCGCAGTCTGCATTAATGTGATGTTGCTCTATTGTTTGTTTACCCATGCCAACTAAAGGGGATTGATTTCTAAAGTCTTTCCTTTCTTCTTCAGTTTTTTTTTCTTTCCTGGTCAGCGCTTATTTGAGGTGGTATTGCCCCAAATAAGCGCTGACTCCTCTGTGTGGATATGTAAAATTTGGGGTGTTGGCCACCCAGTTGAATCAAGTCCTTAAGCCCATCCTTGAGTAATAAAAAGCTGAAAAAGCAAACTCACCGCCAATAACTTTGCAAAACATGAAAAGTCATTTTAATTTAAAGTTTTCACCACGTGAATGTTGTATTTTCTTATGATAAAAGCTTAAAGCTCGATATCTTTGCATTTATTTTATAAACTGGACCGTCTGTACTGCAGGAACGTCCCGCTGTGTCACTGTGAAAGCATGAACACTGAAACACACACTGTGTATGATCAGATTAGACTGATCTACACCCTGCTGGGCCACATCATTGTAAATCATGGGAAATACTGTATTTTTGTAATAAAACCAATTATTGCAAGGGTAGAGGAGACATTCGATATACACTGACTGAAGTGAATCATTACTGAGTAATTTGTGTTGCATATTCTGCCTACATAAAAACCACAGAATATTTGATGATGAAGTGATGTAGAACTCCCATCAGTCTGTGTTAGAAGGCTTATTGTCAGACTGAAATTGGCTTCACAGACTTCCAAACATCAAAACTAACAGCCACTCCTTTATAGATAATAAAAATGACATTGTACGCCACCTGCTCAATGACAGAATTATCTGTGAGTGATCATCTTTATGGATGAAAGACAGAGGGATTTGATACCTTGATGAGATTCAAACTTTTGCTTGATCAACATTTTACATGCACCGCCATATTCTGCTGTTTAGCTTGTCAGCAGGATTGTTGTGCAATGAGGAGCCACAGCGAGCTGCCAACCCTCTCCTGTTGCACAGACTGAATCAAACTGAGCTCTTAGCCACATTCACTAATCTCAGCAATTTTTCTGTCATTGGAAACACCAGCCTCTAATAAGTCTGTCCAGCCTTCTTGCTTTTAATCTTACTTTCCTCCCTTTTTCATTCTTCTGATCTACTCAGCCACATCATCTATCCACCTTCTTTTACAATGCTTTTATTCTTGCACTCAGCTCTTCTATGTCTCTGTTTTTACGTTTGTGTGACTCTCATCTCTCTCACTTTTCTAACCCTTTTACACCACCACACACATCCCTCCTCTCGTTCCAGGTTTTTTCCTTTTTTTTCTTCATCTGAACTGAATGTCAGAAGATGATTAGAAAGCTACTGATGTTGGCAGTGAGTTCTTCAAGTGCATGACAGGAGCCTCAGAGCTCAGTCAACTCTACACTACCAGCAAAAGTCTAGTGAGAAAGTGTGTCCAAACGTTTGGCTGGTAGTGTAGATACATTGATTATTTTCAAGCTTTCCTTACAAGAAGATATCAAGAATCTTTCCCTTCTGTGCCTTTTATTTAGATTTTATTTTTATTTAACTGAAGGAAATAAATCTTTTTTTTTTTTCTAATGAAACCTTGATCAGATTTTTAGTTTTTAAAGATATAATCAGTTGAAACAGACAGCAGATTGAAGGCCTCGTGAATAGTTATACTGCTGTTTAAAACCAAAAACAATAAATTACAAAAACAAGCTGAAGGTAATAATTTAGTTAAAAATGTGATTTTTCTGTTTGTAGTTTGATTTGGATCTTTTTCACATGAAACAGACTTCACATGCATCAAGAACTGCTGGTCTCTCTCTAAAGGAGACTAACATTACACACTCATGGCTTTTGGTATTATCAGTTTTTATCACATACTAATGATATTTTAGATTAAAAAAAATGTTTTTTCTTTTGAAATTTGGAAACTTTTTTTTTCCTTTTCATGTAGACGAAGAAAACTGTCAACCCAAGACATGTTGAGTGTCTTTGACAACCTGATTGAGTCCTACCAGTGAAACTGTGTCCTTCCATCCATATTTCACACCCCATAACTTGTTTATCACAACTGAGTCATCACCCTCTGCTTTCTGTTTGCACCGCCGTGCACATGCCAGTGTGATCCGTGTGTCTCTTTGTTACCAGAAACAAACTCCATGTTTAGATTGAGCTCAGCGTGGTTTAATTGTATAAACTATTACAAATGAAACTTGATTTAAAAATATAACAATTGCGTTCAGTTATTCAGAGGATTTAAAGTCCGACATTCTGACTTCATCAGACTTTTCTCACGTTTATATTTTGTAGTGAATATTTAATTTCCTGTGTTTCATTCTCCAGATGAACAGGAATGGTAATGATGCTTTTAATCACCTTAACGTTTTTTTTGTTTTGAGAGTTAAGTATGTGTGACTGACTTATGTGTGAATTCTAGGTCAAGCTGTAGTTAATTAAATCATTATTTACACTGTAAAAGCTTTTTCATTATTCACAAGCACATATAGAATTTGCTGCATCAACATCAGCAATTTCTTCCCATTTTTCCCTCCCAGTGCAGACAACACAAAAGCAAACTCGTCACGTGAACTCCAAAAAGCAGCCAGTCTTCAGACACTCCAACAAAACCACAGCTGTAAATCATTCTGTAGATGAGCATGTTTTAGTCAGGATATGACAGTCATCCCCTTGCAGACTCCAGTCATAACTAATGATGGGTAATGATAACAGAAACTGCAGCACAGAGAAGCTGTGATGTCTACTTGACTGACAGGCGTCCTGTATTCAGCACCTACACAGACTGCAGTGAGACATAATGAAGACGGAGCGCTCAGCTTCAGTTCCCCAACCACAATAAATTAGTCTTTAAAATGTCCCAAGCCCCTCCACCTCAAGTTACAACCCCCACTTGTAACTTCTGTACTCATACAAAAAAGAAGAAATGCTTAAAAAGCCGAGAATCAGTAAATTAAACTTTAATTTGACAGTTTTCTTGCAAGAAGAACTTAATGATTCCAAGTGCAGTGATCATAAATGAATAACTTAATGGGAATTACATTCTCAGTGTTCAAGTGTTATAAACTAGCAGCCATTTTCACTGAATAAAGAGTCAGGGATGGTATTTTAAACAGAAACTAGCTGGAGATTGGCTGTGCTTCGAAGCAATAAAGCAAAGTTTAAACAGATTATAATCCGGGGTGCACATAAGTGGTCCGCAGGTCCGCGCACACTGTCAAAATATAAAATGCACCAGATGAAAAGTTGCAACACGCGTTTGCGTACTTAACATTGGTTTGGCTGAGCTGCGTGAAATTTTAGGTTAATCAGAGGCGGTTCATTGTCAAATAAATGAAGAATCCCGTTGACTTCTTTTGTTTGACTGATATGTTTCTCAGCCAGAGCGCCGAAGTTCCAGCTGATCAGCTGATGCTGCGTCTCTCTCTGTCTCTGTGTATCAGTTTGTCAGTGTGACGGATTTTCAGTCAGTCAGATCAGTGCAGCTGACTGCAGGATTCTGCATCGCGTCAAAACTGAAAAAATTCACTGAATAAGACAAATAGACCATCGTGGCACAGACGTGTATAACTACCTTTTTGTGCTATAAAATACAGAAAACCACCTGTTTTAATCAACAGTATCAGCGTATTTGTCTGTGATCCGCGCCATTTTGAATGCGCGCAAAGCACTATGGGATATGCAGTCAATGCCCCATAACTGTCCAGTGTATCTTTTTATCTGACTGCATCACATTACAAACATCCTCAGCATTTCAAAACAAAAAACAGTTACAGTAAATGACAGAAGCTCCAACAGCTGACTAATAAATTTCAACACCAAACTGTTAAATGTAGATTAAAGTGAACAATCAAACCTGTAAACAATCCAACCTGAACTCTGAAGGTTTTTTTTTTTACCAGTATTTTTACTGATTTTTTCAACAATTAAAGGATTTTTATTGAAACAAATATAGAGCCAGGTAAAGTAAACAGACTGAATTTGAAGCTTGATGAAACCAAAAACAAAGCAGAGGAGCTCGGAAGAGACACAGCGAGACACATTTAAAAATGTGAGGACCAAGCAACAACCCTAGGTTCTCTTCTGAGAACCAGGCCAAAAATATTATGTGCACCCCTGATTATAACAGACTTCAGGAGAGGATGCAACACATTAAGTCTTCATCTGCTTGTCTAAGTATGTGTGACGGCAAAAACCAAACAATTACGCCTCAAAATTAAATACTATTTTGTAATTTATCGCCGTCCTTTGATGATAAAGTCAAGTTCTTCTTATAAGCATGAACACTTCACTAGAGACAAGAAGTAAAACTCAGTTCTGATCAAATTGTACATTCTGGAGCTGTTCCACAGACACTGACTGAGATACTACGTTAGTGGTCTCATAAAATGTTTGTTTGAGTTGTTACACCCAAATGAGCTTTTAATTACAGTAGTGCTTTCTGAAGTGAAGCAGAAAATGTGGCCCCATCTGCATAAAATCACCCTTGTTTCTGCTCGTGCCACAGTCAGCATTTTCATCTCCCGCAGTTCCTTTTCTATTAAAGTCTACATCCCTGTAAGATCAATGATTAAAGGAGTAATTAACTTTTCCACTAGTGGGAAATTGTAATAAATATTCCATAAGATTAGATGTGGGTGGTAATGAGTCAGATTTACTCAGATAAATGCACTTAAGTAGCCGTTCTGCTGAGAATTTAAAGGAACATTTTCAAAACTGAATCATTTTTTGAGTTTTTTAGGAATGAAACACTTGAATCACTTGAATTTGGATACAATTATAGCAGCACTTTTACGTCATATGTTCTGCATCATGTTTATGACTTTCTGCATTCATGTATATTTTAAACTGCCAGATGTGTTGGTGTTCTGTCGTCCTTTCCTCTGAGCACAATAACAGTTGAGTTAAATGAATGTTCTGCATTAGTGTTAGACTGAACACCTTTACTACTGTTTAACTAGTTACTCCTTTAGCCCAAGGAGGGAGATAAAACAGGTAGATTATTATAAAGACCAGGCTGCTGTTACTTTTATTTATTATTTTTTATGACTTTCTGATGCAGATGGTCTTTATTAGGATGAGTGAATAAGTAAACACTGCTCATAATAAAATGTCACCTCACTTTCCACTAATGATCAACAATGAGCCAATCAGTGTTGGATAATGACTCAATTAAAAAATATCACACTCAGTGTTTCCCATATATGTGACATTTGAGGCACTAACATAAATGTGGCCTGTTTGTTGGAGTTTTGTCATGTATAAGGTTATCGGTGAGCTCTTTAACTGCTGGAAGTAATAACTGTGTTAATGATAAATTAAAGCTGTCAGTTGAGAGAGTGTCAATGCAAAAGCACTGAAATACCTGTTAATCTTGTCTTTTCTTCCCTCTATTTTAAAACCCAAACAAAAAACATCATTTATTTCTGAAGCCCAATCAAGAGCAATGAGCTAAGACTTTAAGCTAGTCATACGCTGTATTGTATCGACTATTAATGGAAATGAGTTGTAAGTCCATTTAGTGATATAATTTGCAGATAGAATCATGCTACAAAACAACAACAACACCAGTAATTCCATCTTTGTTTTTTTCATCACGCCTCCTGGGGCAGTTTGGAATTCTGATTACGTAGTAGTGGATTAAACAGGATCTTCCTCCAGTGGAAATGATCGAGCCGTGAGGAAGAGACACTTTGTTTGTAGGGACAAACTGAACAATGACTCATGTCTTTCCATCCAGTTCAAGAGAAAAATCAACATTGTTATGTATCATAAAGCAAGATGTAAAGGAAGTTTCACTAAAAAACACAATGATTCCTTCCTTCCTTCCTTCCTTCCTTCCTTCCTTCCTTCCTTCCTTCCTTCCTTCCTTCCTTCCTTCCTTCCCTCGTTCTATCCACCCACCCATCCATCCATCCACCCACCCATCCATCCATCCATCCATCCATCCATCCATCCATCCATCCATCCATCACCCACCCATCCATCCATCCATCCATCCATCCTCTTAAAAATTCAAAACAGAATTCTTTAATGAAGGTATTTCATTGGTGCCTCATCTCAGACATGTTTTGACTCTTCAGAACTTCTAGTAGTCTCTACAGTAGCTGAAGAAGAAAAATCCTGCAGCCATTCCATCAAACCTGACTCTTTTTTCAAGTAACAAACTGTGATGCCAGTAAATGTCAGAGCTGTTACTTTTATTTTTTAAATTTTATTTATATTTGGTCTTGTCTTCACCTCTATCTCTCCCTGGTGTTATTTTTGCAGATGTCCTCCTGGTCACATGATTCGTTTGAATGGGACCAAAAAGTTCTGTGTCTATACATTGTGTGCTACACGACCTTGTCACCGCGGGACCTGCGTGGCCCAGTCGCCCTCCAAGTTTACCTGCCACTGTCCGGAGGGTTACAGAGGAAGGCACTGTGAGACGACGCTGGCAGTTTACAGGGAGGATGTGGGTCTGAGCTTCAGCTCTCTCTTTGCCATCTGTATCTGCTTCATGGCGTTGCTGGGTAAGTGTTACATCTATATATTTGTTATTAACGTCTGTAACAGCACATCTCCAACTGAAAGGTTGTATTATGTCAAGCAGCCTGTTATAGTTTATCTAACACTGGCAAACTAAATCCAATGAAACTCTCTCACCACCTCTTTTCACTCTGTAAACCCAAAATAAATCACTGATGTTAAAGTGTAAAACAGAAAACTCAAGTTGGCCTCTTGTTCTCTGTGCTGGGTTTGGTTGTTATCACACAGGGAACACATTTTGTTCTAAGGTTTCTAAAAATGCCTCTTGGAAAAAAAAATACTTGTACCTCTATTAATAAATAGACGTTGTGGTTCAAGAACAAGTGTGGGAGATCTGACATCAGTATAACTCATTTACTGCTGTACGTCTGTCCTGATTTAGGTAAGATTGAAATACAAATAGAAATTTTAGCATGTTTTTTTTTTACTTTGTTCAGCGTATGGGGGAAAAGAGCTGAGGTGTTCTTAAAATTCTCTCTGGTTTCTCGTCTCTGTGGAGCTTAAGGTTGTTCTCTTTACTCTTGCAGCTGTGGAACTGTCAGTGTTGGAATTGTAGGGTATTTTCTAGTTTCAAACGTCTGAACGTAGCCGAGGGCTGAACGGGTTAAACAAGCATCCTGAAACAGCCCGAGTGACCCAGGCTTGAATCTTTAAACTGATTTATAGAGGTCCTTCCATTAAAAACGGTTTTTCTGAGGTTTCTGTTGAATATTTTAGCTCCACAGGTGTTCTTACCTTCATAGTGGGTGTGAAAACAGGTCAACGACTTCTCTTTTAGTTTTAATCTCTCAAACTACACAGGTGGAGATAAAACCCGAGTTCTCCCGAGTTCGAACTGCCTGTATCTGTTTCGTCACAACTCCTTTGTTCGTTAGTATTCGGCAGCTCCCGCAGTTGAAACCACACCTAGCATGCTGCTGGCTAAAAGCTGTTAGCATAAGACGTAGCAAACAGGAAAAGACGACGTCTGACGTTGCCATGCATAGCGGGGCAGGAAACAGTATACCTTGCTCTCATAGGCTAGTTTGTTAGCCAATCAGAGTCCAGCAAATTTGAATAATGAATATGAACGAGCTGCTGACGAAGCAGCCTGATGGAAGGAGCCGGAACCAGCCAAATTTTAATGCAGACAGATTGAAAGGTCTGTTAATCAGTGTTTCCTGACGTTTTTTAGATATAAAATGTTTCATATTACAGGTTTATACTTAAGAAATAACCACAAAGTCCTGAATTTTGTATGAAATGGCCTCTTTAAATGGATCTGATCATACCTAGTCTATGTAACTGGTGTGAGTTAAAGACCAGGTGCCCGAGTGAGCTGTTTTATTTTACTGTTGACTGTCTGCTGTACTCCACAGAATACCATAGAATATAACACAACAGTTATTGAAGTTGATTGTTGACATATAAACATTTGAAGTTCTTACTGTTCAATCAGGGACCTTTAAAAACTAGTCAGGACCCGAACAAGCTTATCAAGAAGCATGAGGCAATGCCCAGATGTAAATACAGCTGCTGCTGGGGCACCTTGCAGACCGCAGAGATCCCGCTGTGCCGATATCCGCTTGGTGCTTGAAGTTAGAGTCAAGTCATCAGAGACCACTTTAAAAGACCAGCTTGCTTCAGAACCATTTGGTTGTCCCCACAAAGAGACTCTGACAGGAGAACTGATGGTTACGTACAGTAATGTGGAATTTTCTGGGTTAACAGCTGCACTTTAACTTATCAGGATGCTGACCGTGAACTGTATTTTTCTGAAAGACTAAAATTAATGCAAAAAGCTTTCACAGCTCTGACGGCGTAACTGGAGTCAGAGAGGTGCTTCAGTGAAGAGGATCAAGTTGTTTCTCTTAATTAAAATGGGACATAATGGATTTCACTCGTTATCTGGTTAGCAGGACTTCAACTACAAATTTTCAGCAGTAGGAAATTTCTACATCTTCGAAAAGTCAGTGGACAAATGTTTTCAAATAAGATGACCTTCACACGGTCTAATACAGGGGTGGGCAACTCCAGGCCTCGAGGGCCACTATCCTGCACATTTTAGATGTTCCCCTGTTTCACCACACCTGATTCAAATCTGCAACCTCTCAGCAAGTCTTATAGAAGCCTGTTAACGACCTGTTCATCTGCAGCAGGTGTGGTGAAACAGGAGAACATCTAAAATGTGCAGGATAGTGGCCCTCGAGGCCTGGAGTTGCCCACCCCTGGTCTAATACATACATGGGGTTTTCTTAATGTATGACAAATTTGGATTTGGGCTTTCTCCCCATCCATATTCTCTCCTGACATCCGCTGCTATCACGCTAGTTTTAATTTTTACAGGAACAACGTGACTTAAACATGAATTGTAAAATTATATTTAATACCAAAACATTAAAACAGTCTGTCTCTTTCCCTCTGCAGTATTCCAGATGTTTTTGGTCATGCATTGGATGGGTTGATGATAATTAGTGCTTTAGTTTACCCTTAGAGGTACGTTAAACTGAGTTCTGGGTTTAGTGAGACCTTTAGAATAATGTACACTAACAAGGGCCTGACAACATGCAACAGTTAAAAGTGGATGTGATAATTACTGCATGAGAGAGAAGCATTGCACTGACTGTTAACTGGAAGCAAAGCCCAGAGGAAGAAGAAGCAAACAAAATCAATTGTCCAATCAATGTATGAAAGACAAATGGATGACATGATCATTCTTTTTCACATCAGCCCAATCAGAAAAACAAACAAATAGACAAAAGCCACACTCTCAGAAATAGAGGTACGAGACAAGAACATTTTTGTACCTATAGGTAAATTGTTTTATATTGTTCCCCTAAAAGTACAATATTGGTCTTTAAAAGGCCAGAAATGCCCCTCTGAGGGTTCAAATTGGTATAAAGTACAAATGTGTACCATTTCAACTGCACCTGCAACCCTGGCTAAGGCGGGTTCATCTAAATTGTATTAAGTTTCTTTCATCATTTTCAATATGATAATATTATGTTTCTGAATTTGTACCCTTCTCCTCGCCGGGGGTGTACCCTGTAGCCCAGGCCCATTTTTGTACCTTATGAAGTTGTTCCACTAAAACAGTAAAATTCTATCATGTTTTGAAGTCTAAAACCAACATTTAAACCATAATATTGAAACTTAATAAACTGGAGATCAACCCGCTTTAGCCAGGGTTGCAGGTGCAGTTGAAATGGTACAAATTTGTACTTTATACCAATTTGAACCCTCTAAGGGACATTTCTGGCCTTTTAAAGATCAATATTGTACTTTTAAGGGAACCTTTTAAAACAATTCATCTATAGGTACAAAAATGTTTTTGTCTCGTACCTCTATCTCTAAGAGTGTAGAATGTATAACTAGTATTGTTTTGTCAAGATATGAGCAACATTAATGGCTTCGTCCTTCTGGTAATGGAGTGTTCAGTTATTTCTTTTGTAGTTGTGATGCAATATCAAATTAAAACAAGTGAATTCTTCCCCTTACCCCTGAGTTTGGTCTTTTATTTTGTGATTTACGCTAGCTAAGCCATTCATCTGTTGCTCCTTCAGTGTTGATTATTTTCTCCTTTACAGTCTTTATGTGCAGAGTTTAGAAATGTTTACAGCCTCAGATTCTGGAACTGAGCTCGGAATGATTTGAATTTCTTCCCGTCGTTATGGTTTCTGCATTTGTTATTGGGTTCAGAGAGTCTTTCCTCGGTTTGGATATGTGGAGCAATTTTTCAAATGTTCCATCAACATTTTTACCTCTTTCCTGTTCTGATTTTTATAATATTTTATAATATGATCTCCCTTTCTCCCAGTGTTTAGGGTTTTGATTGTGCTTTGAAAGTCTTAATTTAGGTGAATTTTATTTTCAATTTTTTATTCCTGATGGATGGATGGATGGATGGATGGATGGATGGATGGATGGATGGATGGATGGATGGATGGATGGATGGATAGATAGATAGATAGATAGATAGATAGATAGATAGATAGATAGATAGATAGATAGATAGATAGATAGATAGATAGATAGATAGATAGATAGATAGATAGATAGATAGATAGATATTACACATATAATAATATCTGTAAATATATGCATCATCTTTATGTCCTCACGTCAGGTTATATCTCCTACATATCCTGACTCCTACTAGTCTGTGGGCGTTGAACTGGAACACAATGGCGTCTGGTTTCCTAGAGTTGAATATCTCCATTTTTCTCAGTTCCTGTTGAATATTCATCTACCTGCTTTCAGCTCTGTAACTCTATTCCTAAAGGAGTCTCTGTAGAGAAAGCGCCTTGGGCACATTCAAACAAAGAGAATTGTTAGTACAGTGACATGTTCCCTGTTTAATTGAGGACAGTGCAACAGAAGAGTCAAGTGTTGTGTGAGACTCAGAACAGCACGAGTGAAGACAACAGATCAGAGCGGTACAAAATAAAACAGGACACCGAACAATGCTAAAATAAAACAAGAGAGAACTGACAATGTTACAAAGTGGAGACAGCACACGGCACTTTGCAGAAAACAATAGTGCAGTGGTGAGAAGGATGGTGGCACCGTTGTGCTGCTGGCTATGTCTCTCTCTCATTTGGATTTTGTAGGACACCTCCTTCACACCCTCAGACTAGTCAGACACAGTTCAAATGATCATTTCTTCTTTCTACTTCTCACCTTTATTCCACAGTTCTCCTTCCCTATTTGGCTTGAGGCTCATATTAAATGCGACATTCAACCTTGATCCTGCTGAAGCTCAGTTCTGTTTTAAGTGTTAATTACATGATTTGTAGGCATATATGGTGCTGTTTACTCAAACCGGCAGAAATTGAGATCAATGCTTGAGGGGCTCCAGTAGTAATTTTAATCTGTTGAGCATTCTGTGCTCGATTGGCCAAGCTCCCTGAAATTCAAGTAGCTGCAGAAGGGACTTTTTTATTTTATTTTTTTAAATCTTGATCAAACATGTCTTTTGTAGAGTTCAAATGTTTAAATAGTAGAACAAAAGAAGGGCAGCAATCTCAAACAAGACAGTTCTTTTGATAAGGTCATGTCTGTTGAAGATCAAAGAAAATTGAGAAAAATATCACATTGCTTCATTACCTTTGATCTAATTTCAGTTTGAGATGGTCAGCTTATTAATGATTTCCCAGATATTCAGATTTGGTTCAGATGTACTGAGTGTATAAAAGCCTGTTCTTCTCTGTATAAAGGTCTGAACTGCAGTATTACAGCCTGTCTTTATAGATTATGGATGTGGCCTAAACTGTTGTGAGCAATTACACTTGTTTGAGAGGATCTGCATCATTTCTTAGATCCCCACAGCTTGGAAAGGCAATGGTGTTTGTTTGATGTTGCTCCCTACGCTGGCAAATAAAAACATACAGGTAACTTGAATTTTATGAGAATATTGGAAACAACTGACTGTTGAAAAGCTGTAAGTTTGGGTTGAAACTGCTGCAATAGAGAAAAGAGATGACATTAAAGTGGATGTGAACAGCCAGTATATAAAGGGAAACTGTAACTCCAGACAGAATCCCGGTTATTACGTACATAAGCAAGTTGATAGATTTAGTCCTGCCTGTTTTACCAGCTGAATTTTGCTGTGGTATTATAGCTATAATATCTTATAACTTCAAATCAACCGGATGTTTGTTTTTCTTTAATGTTCTAGTTGGCGTCACAACAACTTGTTGTAAAATGTATTTTGTTGCATGTGCAAACAGGCACGTTGGATCTTAGACATGAGTTGGACATTAGTAGCAACAATTACTCGAGGAACTCGAATAATATACTCGAACGATAGCTACGCTTATTTTTTTTATTTTTGATTCTAAGAATGATATTTTTATTTATTTTCAAGTACCTTTGTCTCAGGGAATGTTAACTTTGAAGTTACATTATTTATATTTATTTGAGTTTTCATCTCAAAAATGTTAAGTTGGAAGTAATTTTAGTTTTTCTTTTTTAAAAGAAACACAGTTTTGCATGATATGAATGCAATAAAATGTATTTTATACTTAATTACCTTATACCTTAATTGACAAAAGTATGTTTTATTTGATTACTTGATTAATCAATCAGGATATTCGAGAGAATACTTGATTAGCATTACATAACATTAGCGTGTGTTGTAATTTAATTGGTGAATCACACAGTTGTGTGTAAAGAACTTATTTTAGCTTTTTTTAAGACTCATAAAAATAAACCTTTTTTTTCCCAAATAAAGATCCAGAGCAGGTAGACTTGAGTTGAACCTTTCTTCTCCATTCATCGTTATCAGGTTTTGGATTAATTAATTCTGTTGTTTATGTTTCACATCTGTCAAAAAGAGCTTGTGACCTTGATGTTGTGTTAAGTAAGTTTATATATTTTCTGAGGGTTTTCCCTTTCTTGACTTGACCTAGGTATTGTTAAAAAACTGAACCAGTGTGTCAGCGCTGTTCGCTTGTAGGAGCTGGTCACAGCACTCGTAGGAGAGCTCAGCTTTGTTACAATATGTGTCAGTGAATAGACTACAGGGTACATTTGTTATTTTATAAACCTTTGTTGCTTTTGAACAGGCAGTATTAAGGTTGAAAACCAAAAATGCGAGAATAAGGTTGTCCCTTTTTATCGGTTGTACTGTTGCAATATTTTTCCTGTAAGCTGCCTCCTCTCAGATACATGTGATCCTGTGGAATTTAATGTAGCTTGTAAAATAATTTAAACTGGTTTTAGGTTTCAGATGTGGATCCTTGTTGATGGGAATGTGGGATTGTGTGCATGGAAACTGTCTTTTTCTTCTGAATTGATCATTCATTTGGAATATAAACCAGGGCCGGTTCTGGGCATAGGCAGAGTAGGCAATAGCCTAGGGCCCCCTCTGCTGGATGGGGCGCCAAATTTCCCTTTTTTTTTTAACAAACTGTTGGACACACCATTCATCTCATGTAAAGAGCAAAATAAGTAATAATTAAATATCTATCTATGATATCTACTGTTCATTTTAGTATAAATAAATATTTTTTGCAATGTAATCCAGTTACTGAGTTACGTTGTTTCTGTTCTGGGCATTAGGGGGCGCCAACATCCTTTTTCGCCTAGGGCACCATGCAGCTCAGGGTCGGTCCTGATATAAACACACAAGTTATCTATTGGACACTCATAAATCCCTTTATTAGATACAGATACAGATTAGATACCTTTCCTCAAGGTTGGATGTGTTTAGATCAGTGGTCATCAACTATATTTGTCAGAGGGCCAGAGTTTTACAAAGACAGTCTCCTTGGGGGCCAGACCCCCAAGAGGAAAATCAAATAAAAATCTAATTTTGGCTTAACATTATGTTTAATGTCTATACTTTTCCCATGTCATTACAAACTGAAGGCATTTGATTCAGGCTCCCCCCAAAAAAAAGAAATTTGGAATCCAGTCGCGGGCCGGATTGAACAGCTCAGCGGGCCAGATTCAGCCCGAGGGCCGCCATTTGATGATCAGTGGTTTAGATCATCGTTCAGTTTTGACGAGTGGTTTTCTAAGTGACTGTTGCCTTTCTGTCACCAACAACAAATCTGCTCATTCTGGGTTCCTGCAGTTTGATCGACTGGTTTGCTATTTGTATGAACTATCAATCAAATAGCTGTACCTAATAAAGTGGCCAGTAAGTGATGAGGTAGGGGTGATAGTGTAGAGAGAGATTCAGATAAATTCAGCTCTAGTTAAAGTATAAATATAAGTAGTAATAGTATAAGTAATTGATAATGATATTTAGCTGTGAAGTGAAACACTCGTGTTCATAGTTCAGATATGTCTAAATAAACTTGTAAGATCAAACAATCCTTTGTTCTCCAGACTCAGAATCATTACAGTTGCTCAACTTCCAGCAGCCGATTATGTGCTTTTCACTCCCTCAGACACAAAGTCACCGAGTTACTCAGATGGTCTGAAAAGTTACTATTAAAGATATTGAAGATTTTTTCATCTTTACAATGTCTGTTGTGCTGCAGTTTTAGCATGTCATCCACTACCTGTGTAACCTGTCGTATTTTTCTCTTTGTTTTTTTCTGAAGTGCAACTTGAATCAAACTGCAACAGGAACCTCTGCCTTCTTCTGAGGTGAAGCCTCAGTATCCCTTTCACAGGTTCTGCCATGTTGTATTTTTTAGAACCAGAGTCTGTGCATTCGAGTCAAGGGGCTGACAAGGGGCCACTCAAACACATGCAATAATGGCATGAAATAACTAATAATTAATAAAAGTCAACACCAAAACAAAAAAATCCTCTGAGGTTTTAGTTTTATGAATAATCATTTTTCATTAATAAAACTGCATGAAGTGCAACGTTCCATTCTTTTATATTGATCAGGTGGAACATAAAATTGATTCTGGAACAAATCAGTGCTTGAATCACTTTGGCTTCAGTTTCCAGGTACCATCCCTGGGTAACCATTGCACTGGGTAATCGGGTCACCCCATCCCCACAAAGACAAGTTGATGAGTGGGTAAAATAACAAGTGGAGGTTGCACAAGCAAACAAGCAATGTTCCTGTCCCCCTGCTGGTTCTATAATGCCAGCTTTATGTGTGTGAGCACACATTGTTACAGGCCGTGGCCAACTTGAGTAGATTGTATGGGAACAAGCAAGGCAGTATAACAAGGGTTTATTTCAGAATGCTTACGTGAAAAAGGACTTTTATCTGATTAATACCACTGAATTAGATCCTAACAGATCATGTATGTTGTGTTTCAGAGCGTAATAAAATGGGATAGATGTAACTTTACTGCTTTGCCTCAGTGATGTGAAAGTGGAACTGGATCCCTGTCTCTAACCCAGACTCTGCACAAGTATTAGGTGTCTTGAAGCCCATTATTTGTAAGGACTTTCTGGGGACCATAATGATTGTTAGTCCCACTATGGATCTGTTATAACAACCTACATGGTTACGTTTGCTTTACTGAGGAGAACGCTGTGATTGTGCAACATTTGGCTCATGGTCAGCAGCTTTATGTCACATACTAATGACATATATCAAAAACAGTAACAAGGGAACAGCACTGGTTCAGTTGGTTAATAGTACCTGGGTAAGGTTAACAAGGCAGAAACCCTCAGAAAACTTCTAAACTTATTTAAATCACAACATCGAGGTCACAAGATTCATACAGCAGATCAGTCTGTGTGGTGCTCACTAGGGCTGCACGATTATGACCAAGATAATAATCACGCATATTTTGATCAATATTGTAATCCCGATTATTAATCACGATCATTCATCCTGTCTGGTAAAATATCTATTTTATTGCACCAATTATAAACAATGTTGCAACATTTTTCTGTGAAAAATGAAACGTTAGATTTGTTTTTTCAGGTGGTTGAACAAATTGGTTGTGTTATGGTGCGTTCACACCGTCTAATGGTGCATTCACACCGGCCACTTTGTCAACGTCAAGCAACGCTGATAACGCTCCAAATTTGACGTTTGAAGTTGAAGCTCATAACGCCTGCCAGTCAGAGCGCATAGGCGTTAAAGCTCGTAAAGCCTGACCAAAAAAGAGCGCGAAGGCGGGGCTTCCTTTGTTATGGGATGTTCGGAGCTATTGTGGATCATATTGAGACAGTGGCTTGGATTTATTTACTTCATAGATCTAGACAACGTCGACGTCGGGTGCATCAGCGCCGTTTGTGGATACACCCCATTCTTCAGATGTGTTCTGAGTTTGGTGAGTTTAACCATTTGCTCCAGGAGCTACGTTTGGATGAGGTTCATTTATCTTCCATTTTGGCTGATCCCGCTTCTTTCCGGCTACGTGCTGTGACGTCTTACGTCACTACGATGAGACGCTCTGATTGGTTGACATGCCGCTTCAAGAGCGTTATCAACGTCAAAAATTCAGCTAGCTGAACTTTGAGCTTTTCAAGCTTTTCAAGCGTCAACGCCTGAAACGCTAGAAAAGCTTGAAAAGTTGCCGCTCATAATGCTCACAAAGCGCCGCAGAGCCGTTGACGTCTGTCTGACGCCGTCCACCATAGACTTTACATATAAACTTGCCGCTTATGAAGTTGATGGTTGGGCCGGTGTGAATGCACCATAACACGTCCAGGCAGCAGGGCAGCTAGATTACATGTAAAGTCTATGGTACTAAGCAGCAGGTGGGAGTCAAGCTGCGCCAAACTGCCGCACAGCGTCAGCACGTCCACTCAGCTGCTGCTTAGACGGTCCGTCAAGGCTTCTGCTAGTTGGTAAAATTTAACTGCAGCAGACGCACGGCAGCAACCAATCAGCGACTCTGTTCACTGATCACATCATCAACGACTAGATCTGGCAGTCATTCCAATTCATTCCAAAATGGAGGAGAAACTGATTATCGCTGTTTGTAACCACCGCAAACTGTATGACCTGTCTTCGTTTTTATAAGGACAGTAAGAGATCGGACCTTATCTGGAGGAAGATATCGGACGATATCAGAGGGCCAGGTAAACAGTTTCATACTTTATTTTATGAAACTCAGATCTTCTCAATGGGGTGTATCCACAACCTCCGCAAATGCGCCCGACGTCGACGTTGTATAGCTTTATTTATTAAATAAATCCAAGCCACTCTCTCAACATTATCCATCGTGTTGTAAATAACTAGAGCAACAGGGAAATCCCCCGCCCGCCCATGATGTACTGACGTGATGCGCCGACACGGACTGTGCAAAGTGTGCAAGCAGCTGTTTTTTTATTTAAAGCAGCAACTTTTGTCCGTTTGAGTGTTTTGCTGCCTGGACTCGTTGGGCGGTGTGAACGCCCCATTACTCTGTAGGACAGACACCACTCTGTTAGGGCTGGTTCACACTGCACGCGGAAGCGCCGTGAAGCGGAACGGAGGCCGCTTCCGTTCGGCGCCCTTGTTAACCTCTAAGGAGTAGTTCACAACTATGCGGCGGCGTGGCCTGCCTGCGCTGTGAAGCTATCATTTCGGCATCTGGTCTATTTTTTGCGTGAGCCGCGAGCGATCCATGTCTATTCTGGCAGGAAGTCACACCTCAACACATGAGGGAAAAGCTGAGCGCACAGCCCTGAGTTGCGGCGCTTCAGCGTGCAGTGTGAATAACTGACAGTATTAACATGACCCACCCTCTGACCCACTCATGTCATGTATGGGTCTGGTAGTAAAAAGTATTTATACATTTAACCATTTCTCATTCCTATTTTTAATTCTTTTTGGTTTACCTGCCCAGCTGTTCAGCAACCCATCAGAGTAATTTCTTTTATACTCACTTCAAGTTTTAATCCTTATATCATAAATACAAACAGTTTCATGAAATGTCTTCATGTGATAATCTGACTTATTCTAATTTTGAATAAAGAAACAGAAAATCTAAGTGAAGTGAAACAGTTGGATGGCCCAACCCCAAAGCGCCATGCATCCTCCAGCACCATGCTGTTGCTCTTGAAATATGCAGCTGACAGTAAGCACTCAGTGCCCAAAAGCAGATAAAAAGTCTGTTTAAATGAAGTAATAAAAAGTGAAGTCAGTCTATGAAGTAAGTGGCCTGCAGAGTAATAAGCTCAGGGCCCAAACCCATTTTAATGTCCAGCACCCCATAAATGGCAGCTTATTGATTGTTCTGTTAGATCCTCCTTCAGTTTCACAGAGGGTGAAATGAAAACTTTAAATTGCACCGAAAGTGTGAATCTGTTTGTCTCTGGTGTGTATGTGTGATAAAACGTTCCATGTTATTTCTAAAGCCATGTTGGCCACAGTTAGAAACGCAGGTTTCATGATCTGCTGTGGCCACCCACATTAGTTTTCCTGGCAGAGTCTCCTTATGTAACTTCTTAGCATGAACACAAGTTGTTATCTACTTTCTAAGCTCCCACAGGAAGCTGCATTGCTGCTGTCACCTTGCAGGCTTGTTAGCTAATTACCTGGTCAGCTGCAATACAATAGACAGCATTTAAATTCACCTGCAAGCATAACACCAGATAGTTCATCAATAACACAGTTAACAACATGTTTAGTTTGTTTATTTCATGTCACTCTTGTTTAGGGGCCCCAGCTGCCACTTACCAACATGCCCCTGCATTTAGTTTAGATTAAAAGCATTTGTTTTGCCCCAAAGCACTATTTTCTTATTTTATTTAAAGAAAAAACAAATAAGTACATAAAAAGCATTAAACAAATTCTTTGACAGTTTTTGGTTGGAGAGTAACTAAAAATTAACATAATTTATGCCTCGAGACCAGGAAAGGCCCCTGAGTCCAAAAACATGGAATAAATCATTTGACAGGATTAATGTACATTCAGCTTCAAAGGCAAACATATCAAGACGTTCTCTGAAATTGAACCATGCATTGATTTACTTCCAAATTGTTTAGCATATTTGACATTTCTTGCCATTTTCTGGCAGTTTTCCAACTATTTTAAAGTACAGATGATGCTGTTAAAATGACACTAGCATCTCGTTGGCAACACCAGGTAAAACTGATCATATAGGTAGGTGTGGGTGTGCGCGTGCACGTGTGTGTCCATGACTCTGAAACAAAATCACATTTAATTACATCATATTTGCAGACTTTTCTGTTTCATTTTACTCTTGTTCTGCGTTTATGAGAGATTTTTGTCTGAAACTGAAATTCTTCTTTGTTCATGATGAAATATTAACATTATTTTTTTTTTATATCTGTGTGTGTGTGTGTGTGTGTGTGTGTGTGTGTGTGTGTGTGTGTGTGTGTGGGTTTGTATTTCTGACCTCCTGGGGACCCGTTTCCTGACTTTTACTATATTTCTGGGGTCCGAGGGTTCTTGTGGGGACCGAAGCCTGGTCCCCATGGGGGGGAATCCCCTTTTTAGGGTTAGGGGTTAGGTTTATAGATATGGTGTGAATAGAGTTTTAGTTAGTCTTAGGGTTAGTTATAGATCAGTAATGGTTAAGGTTAGGAAAAGGGTTTGGGTTAGGTATAAATCTAGTTACTAAAATCAATGGAAGTCAATGGACAGTCCCCATAAGGATACCAAAACAAACTTGTGTGTGTGTGTGTGTGTGTGTGTGTGTGTGTGTGTGTGTGTGGGTTTGTATTTCTGACCTCCTGGGGACCCGTTTCCTGACTTTTTCTATCTTTCTGGGGTGCGAGGGTTCTTGTGGGGACCGAAGCCTGGTCCCCGTGGGGGGGAATCCCCTTTTTAGGGTTAGGGGTTAGGTTTATAGATATGGTGTGAATAGAGTTTTAGTTAGTCTTAGGGTTAGTTATAGATCAGTAATGGTTAAGGTTAGGAAAAGGGTTTGGGTTAGGTATAAATCTAGTTACTAAAATCAATGGAAGTCAATGGACAGTCCCCATAAGGATACCAAAACAAACTTGTGTGTGTGTGTGTGTGTGTGTGTGTGTGTGTGTGTGGGTTTGTATTTCTGACCTCCTGGGGACCCGTTTCCTGACTTTTACTATATTTCTGGGGTCCGAGGGTTCTTGTGGGGACCGAAGCCTGGTCCCCATGGGGGGGAATCCCCTTTTTAGGGTTAGGGGTTAGGTTTATAGATATGGTGTGAATAGAGTTTTAGTTAGTCTTAGGGTTAGTTATAGATCAGTAATGGTTAAGGTTAGGAAAAGGGTTTGGGTTAGGTATAAATCTAGTTACTAAAATCAATGGAAGTCAATGGACAGTCCCCATAAGGATACCAAAACAAACTTGTGTGAGATAGGTGTGTGTGTGTGTGTGTGTGTGTGTGTGTGTGTGTGTGTGTGGGTTTGTATTTCTGACCTCCTGGGGACCCGTTTCCTGACTTTTACTATATTTCTGGGGTCCGAGGGTTCTTGTGGGGACCGAAGCCTGGTCCCCATGGGGGGGAATCCCCTTTTTAGGGTTAGGGGTTAGGTTTATAGATATGGTGTGAATAGAGTTTTAGTTAGTCTTAGGGTTAGTTATAGATCAGTAATGGTTAAGGTTAGGAAAAGGGTTTGGGTTAGGTATAAATCTAGTTACTAAAATCAATGGAAGTCAATGGACAGTCCCCATAAGGATACCAAAACAAACTTGTGTGTGTGTGTGTGTGTGTGTGTGTGTGTGTGTGTGTGGTTGTTGTCCACATCCACAGATCCCATGAGTTGAAAAAATAATATTTTTATTTAATTTTCTTCTTTCTGTGCAGGATCCAGCGCAGATGCATTATTGATTCATAGAACTGTATAGAATGTGTCGACAGAATTGAGACTGTTGTTATTTTAAATTATTTCACTTTTTGTAGCTTTTGTTGTGAATTATTTTACTTATTTGTTCTGCTTTTCTTATATTTTCATGCTTTGTTCTGAATAAGAAATTGAGCTCAGACTTCAATCAATCAAGCAATTTCCTGATAAACTAAATGTCCAAGATAATCTGTGCTGTTTTTAATTTTAAAAGTGATTTCTAGAAATTAATTATGGATCAACAATAGTATGACAGACGATACACTCACCTAAAGATGAATTGGTTTAGTTTATTTCAATATTTTAGTAACATTTGTAAGAGCCTGTGCATGCGACTCTCTCTGACTCCCTGGCAACAGATACATGGTGTGATACAGAAGATACTGAGCAGAAAAGACAATGTTCTTGCTTTACTGTTTAGTCTACTTTCTTACTCTAATCTTTACTCATGATATTTGGTTCATCTTTGGATCAACATCTTCATCGTCTTCTCGCTGTTCTTCTGCATCAGAAGAAGTCAGCTAAGATTCTTTGGGCATCAGATCAGGATGTTTCTTGGCTCTCGAACTTTGGAAGTCTGAGATCACAGGGCAGACACAGAACTCACTTGAGGAATTGTGTAGCTCTTCTATCCTGGGAAAGCTGCAGGATCCCATGGAGGAGCTGGAGGTATGTGCTTGTGGTGTTAAAGAAGGATGTCTGAATTTCCCTCAAGGCTCAACTCCCACGGGAGAAAAAGAAAACCTGATATTCCGAACTTATAATGCTTTGAGCCTTTTCAACTGCAGGTAAGATGTTGACTTCCTGCAACATGTTGACTTCCTGCAACGACTCAACAAACGCAGCACAACAATATTACCCCAGTGTCTTATTGAAAATGTATGGTCTTAATAAAAAATCTTAAAAAAACAAGTTCAACAAAACCAGGCTTTAAACCCCCTATTCACTCCTTTCAGATGCAAACATCAGAATACCTCACAAACAGACCACAGTTTGTGAGACTGAAGAGTTGTATGTCTGACCAGGTGATCAGCAGCACAGGAGCACCACAGGGCACTGTACTCTCACCATTTCTTTTCACTCTGTACACTTCAGACTCTTAGTACCGGTCAGAGTCTTGTCATCTGCAAAAATACTCTCATGACTCTGCAGTTGTTGGTTGGATCAGAGATGGACAAGAGACTGAGTCCAGAGAACTGGTGGACCGCTTTGTGTCCTGGTGTGGGAACAATCATCTCATCTTGAATGTGAACAAGACAAAGGAGGTGATTGTGGATTTTAGGAAAAGCAACAACATGCCAAAACCCATTTCCATCATAGGAGAAGAAGTGGAGGTGGTGGAGGAGCATAAATACCTGGTGTTCACCTGGACAACAGACTGAACTGGAGACACAACTGTGATGCTGTTTTTAGGAAGGGACAGAGCAGACTGGACTTCCTCAGGAAGATTAGATCCTTCAACGTTTGCACCAAGATGTTGAAGATCTTTTATAAGTCTGTTGTGGAGAGTGTGATTTGTAGTCACCTGTTGGGGCTGAGCATCAAAGCAAGTGACATGAGGCTAAAAATATTGATAAAGAAGGTCTGGTTCTGTCCTGGTTCTGATCTGGAGTCTCTTGAGTTGATTGTCCAAAGGAGGATGAAGAACATGATGGAAAACCCTCATCATCCTCTTCACTACACAGTAACTCAACAACAGAGTGTCTTTAGTCAGAAGCTTGTACTAATTGTCCACTTTATCTTCCAGAAACTGTAAAACTTAAACAAAGACCCATAAGAGACTGTAAACTTCATATACTTTGGTAATCATCTAAAGGGAAGTCACCCATATCAAGAATGACAAAACTATTGGTCTTCTAACAAAACACGTGTTCACAGCATATGAAAACAGATGGCAATTAACTCCAAGTTGCCTTTTCCTGATTATTGGAACTTCCACTGCCCATGGCTGGGAACAAGTCTGTCACATTTTTAACATCACATTATTAACAAACTGCAGCAGAGTTAAAACTAAAACAGATTGTGCCACTGGCACGTTTTTTTAAAGTAAGATCTGCGAACAGTCACAATGAATAGAGGAACAGCTCCAGTTCTGGAAATGTTGGATCAACATATAAAATGTAAATTCAAAACAGAATGGAAGGATATGCAAATCTCATAACCCCATTGTTTATTATCAGAAACAGCATATCAGATATTGAAAACTTGATATTAGCTGTTTTTAAATTTAATGGCAGCAAGACATCTCAAATGCAGGGTGTTGTTTACACATCTGGGAAGGAGTACCTGCTGCTGGAGTTAATGTTGCGCATTCATTGGTAAAGGAGGAGTTAGGAGAATGATGTATGTAAATGTCCTGTATTTGTATAGCGCTTTTCTAGTCATTCAGACCAATCAAAGCTCTTTAACGCTACAAGTTTCACATTTACCTTTACATTCACATTAACCCCAATATGTAATATGGGGGCTAACACTCACACATCGGCGGGCAACATGGGGTTCAGTGTCTTGCTCGAGGACACTACGACATGTGGTGGCGGAAGCCGGGATTGATCCACCAACCTTCCGATTGGGAGACAACCGCTCTACCCACTGAGCCACAGCAACCCCATCATTCTTGTCCGGATTCTATATGTTCAACATTTGTGGGTCTTTGTGGCTGATTTTCCTTATTTCGAGATGCTCAAAATGTTTTAGATTGGTGAAAGATCTGGACTGCAGGCAGGTCAGTTCAACACATGGACTCTTCTCTTGTGAAGCCACATTGTCGATGCATCTTTAACTAATGTTTGTGGATCACATGATAAACTGTGACATGTGAAAGTGTGGATTTGACTACCCTATAGGCTGAAGCTTTTTCTACAGAAATAGTAACAATAACTTTGAATTTACTTGTTAGTTTTTGGCAGTCTTTACAGCAGATCGGAAATTGTGTGAGTTTCCAGGCAGTGTGAAAACAAAGAGACAGACTTCCTGCAGCTTATCAATAATATGTGTTTAAACCCATCATGTTTCTGTAAATCCAGTCATTTAAACGTAGGAGCAAGTGAAAAATGACTGTAACCGTGTTTATAGAAGTTTATTATTAGCTGTATATTGGTATTGGCCTTTAAAAGTGGATCAAATGCCAGCACATTAAGAACAGAGAAAGTGAGTGGTGATAGATCAAGCACACAGACAGATGGCTGTAGTAAACAGAATTATAGTTTGATGGGGTAAAAATCCATACTATATTATTGACTTGTGTTGATGCACTCATAGACACTGATCTCATTGCAGGGCAGCTCGGATATTGATTTTCTGACTGGAAATCCTATTACACACTCCCTCACACACACATTCATTCAGCATCATTTGAACTGCTCAAAGTACAATGAATTCCCCTGAACATCCCACGATATTCTCTCTGTGCATCTGCTCCTGCATAAAGAGGCCGTGCAGGAGTCCGTTAAAGAGACCATTTCATAAAAATTTCAGGACTCTGTGGTTATTTCTTAAGTATTAACCAGTAATATGAAACATTTTATATGTAAAAAATGTCAGGAAACACTTATTAACAGACTTTTCAATCTGTCTGCGTTAAAATTCGGGTGGTTCCGGCTCCTTCCGTCAGGCTGCTTCAGCTCAGCAGCTCGTTCATATTCATTATTCGAATTTGCTGGACTCTGATTGGCTAAAAACTAGCCTATGAGAGCAAGGTATACTGTTTCCTGCCCCGCTGCACATGGCAACGTCAGACGTTGTGTCTTCTTGTTTGCTCCGTCTTATGCTAACAGCTTTTAGCTAGCAGCATGCTAGGTGTGGTTTCAGCTGCCGAATACCAACGAACAAAGGAGTTGTGATGTAACAGATACAGACCGTTCGGACTCGGGAGAACTCGGGTTTTATCATCGGCTGCGTAGTTTGAGAGATTAAAACTGAAAGAGAAGTTGTTGACCTGTTTTCACACCCACTATGAAGGTAAGAACACCTGTGGAGCTAAAATATTCAACAGAAACCTCAAAAAAACGTTTTTAATGTAAGGGCATATTTAAGTTTTCCACAGGAAATACAAATAACACTATTTGTCAAAGACCTTCCCTTTTGTAGAATTCCAAAAATGTAGATTAGGGCTGAAATTTCGCATTGTATTTCATTTTGTTGTAGACGATATGTAAACTTTAAATATGTTTGACCTGTCTGTTTTGTTTATTTCAGTTTGAGTCCTGACACACATGTAGCATATGCCATATTATATAAGTGTTAGATATCTGTGTGCATTTTTTTCAGATAGATATCAGTTTTTTCAGTTGTGAAGTGTTTGTCATCACTTTGTTTATGAATGTTTGTATATAAATAGTAAATATTTGGAAAAATTACAAGGTTAAAAAAGAAAATGTTGATTTTTATTCATGAAGTTTGGAGCATCTGTTCTTGCAGATCCCTCATCAGTAGTTCCATCGTGTTTCAGGAACCTTTTCCCCACACAAGGATAGTTTTCTGAGGCTATTATTTGTCCCTTCATTTCCATTGCATTTACCCAGATAAATATAAACTACTCATGTAGAAACGTACTACTTTTGAGTCTACTCTGAACTGTCAGTGTGGAGCTTGTGACCCAAAAGACTTGTGATTGGTTTGTTGGGTGAGGGTTACTCCTTACATTGTATTTTAATGCCACACTTAAAACGCAACAGCTTCTATAATTTTATATAATGTTTGTTTGCTTGTTTGTTTCAACCCTGAATAAAATACATCTCCAAGGTGGAGAAACTGCTGAATATTTATTGCAAACATGATATACAGAGCGACCTTGTGTTGGCGATAAGGAAGGAGAGCGTCTATCCAGCAATATCTGCATATTACACTCTGCAAAACAATGCAGAGAAAAAGTCAAGAAAAAGAAGCAGAACTATAAAAAAGGACCAGAATAGTGAGAGTAGTTCAGACCAGCAGACGAGTAAATGGTACGACTGCCTGGGCGTTCTGTTTGGGTTTGGGTCGGCTTTCTGTAGTCCTGCTGGGAGACGGGACACAACCATAGCTTCAGGCCATGATGGAGAGCACCGGTAACAGGATAGAAGAAACTAAGTCACAACTTCACAGCTTATAATTTATGGTTTATGTGCAGAGAGGGACGAGACCTGAGCTCTGTGTTGCATTATTAAAGGTGTTTTAGATGAAATGGCTGAATAAACTCCACCGCAGTTGTTGGGCTTTGATGTATTTGTGTTTACACAAAGCAATAGGCCAAATATTGGTGTTGCAGTTGGTAGCACTGTTACTCTGCAGCAAAAAGGTTCTGGGTTCAAAACCAGCCTGGTTCTTTCTGCATGGAGTTTGCATGTTGCCCTGGAGGACTGGAGACTCCAGCTTTCTCTCACAGACCAAAAACACACATGACAAGTTAACTGTCAACGGCAATCTGTCCAGGGTGAAACTCCGCCTCCTGCCCAATGATAGACACCAGCTCCCACCATGAAAAGGAACAAGCAGGGAAAAAACTGAACTGACTGAATTTATTTTACCCAAAAAAACGTTATCTTAGACCAAATTGTTTCACTACACAATAAATTCATGACAACAACACACATCTTAATAGTGTAGTAATAGTAGTATCTTAATAGATGCAGACAGACAGAATTATTTGTACCCTTAAAAAATAAACAATAAATCCACAACAACAATGGTTTCTAAAAGTAACTGAAACAAACATTATCCACAATAAAGCAAAAAACTGAAATTCAACTTGTGAAAATCACACATTACTTTTTGAAAACTAATAAATAATGGTGCCCTTCTATTCAACTGTTCATAAGAAATGTCTGATTATCATCTGTTGATTCTCTGTATATGTGTTTATTATCTTTTCTTTTGTCGGTTTCAATTTACTTCAGTGACCATTGTGAGTTTCTCTTTGTCTCTGTCACTGCAGTATGAGTGAGGTCTGATGTATAAAATCTGGTGCCATATTTTTAACTTGTCTGTCAGTGTTTTTGATATGAACTGGACTCACAATACAGGGACACAGTGCTGGAAGAGAAATCACAGTGGACAGAAAATTGGTCCAATCAAACGCTCAGAAAGGATGAGCTGGCGCTTGTAGAAAGACAGACAACTGAAGACCGACAGTCTAACAGAACATTCCAAGAGGGACAAATGTCTGTTTTCCATGTGATGGCTACGAAAGGTCCAGAGACAGAGGCTGACTCAAGAAACTATTTTCACTTTTTTAACTTTTGTAAATAGATGTTTTTTTATTTATTTAAATATATTTTCTTTTTAACTGGATATGAATAACAATCATGAAAGATAAATGTATTTATTTTGTTGAAGTAGAGGAAGCACATTAAGTGGATCCTGACTGCAGTGAAACAGGTGCATGTAACAGGAAAGAAATGTACTTACCTTGAAGCATGTGATTTAAAATCTAAACTATTGTGTTGCAGTCAGCTCAGATTTTACTGTCTATTGCAGTCTTAATCTGCTTTGCCAGATTCTGAGAGTTGTTACTAGTAAATATCTGTTAGAATGATTACTAACTGCAGCTGTTAAAGCAGTACTGAATAACTTTTAAAAGTTTAAGCTACAGTTTTGAAACTTGTCTAAGTGGATACTCACCGAAAAACCTGTTCAGCTTCATATTAGACACTCTGGACCCTCCGATGGCTTTACAATAGACTAAATAACTTCAGTAATTTGGGTCGCAGCCGAAAGTGGTGTTCTGGTGATTTATGCTGCCATAGTACAAATTAACAACTTATTTCATAACGAGATTTTATTAGAAGTTTATACAGTATTCTTGCTTATAGCGAGTGTGAACTGTTAATTATTTAAACATATTTTTATGATCCTTCCCTGATATTTTCTATATAAAAGCCCTCTGAGTCCTTATCGGCCATTGTTGGGTCCTTCTTCTCTGGGTGTGTCCAAACATTTACCTGTCGCTCTGACAATGTAAAGAAAGTAAAAATAACATCATATTTAATGTTTCTGTCCTGGGAGAATTTATTTGATAGGTAAAATGTATTTATGGAAAAATATTTTAAAAAATAAACAATAAATCTGTTTATTGAAGTCAAGACTGTAGAACGGCACATGCGCAGAAGGAATCTAAAGCACATCTCAACAGGGAGCATATTTCAACAGAACACCGGTTCCAGCAACGGCCGTCTGAGTCACGGCTGCAGAAAAGTTATTTAGTACTGCTTTAAATGCACTACGTTTAAATTATTACAACCAGATCACCTTATGTAGATTTAATCTATAGAGAATGTATCTCATGAAACACACATTTGCCATCAGATCTCAGAGAGATGTATTTATTAGAAGAATAAAACCAACAAATTAGAATAAAATAATTTGATGAAAACTAAGCAAAAGTGAAATAATCACTATACATCTTTCATCTGAAGGGGATTACAATACAAATATGGGTGTAAATAATTGTTCTTTTTATAAAAATGTGTACCTTTTATACCCACTGATTCCTGTTCAGGGTGCAGAGAGTTGGTGTCTATCTCCAGTGGTCATTGGGCGACAGGCGGGGCTACACCTGGAGAGGTTGCCAGTCCATCACATGGACACATATAGACAGACAACCACTCAACACCTAGGAACAATTTAGTGTTTCCAGTTAATCTTTCATGCATGTTTTTGGTCTGTGGGAGGAAGCTGGAGTCCCTGGACAAAAACCCACACATGCATGGGGAGAACATGCAAACTTCATGCAGAAAGGTCAAACTTCTCGCTGCAAGGCAACAATGCTACTATGTAACTTCACCACTGTGCAGCCTTCACGTAGAAAGTCTACTTTTAAAACAGAATGTACTGTATTCCTGCATTGTATTTAGATGCATGATTAAACCAGTGTGTGTATCTAAACTTCAGTCTGAACAGCAGAGGCTTGTGCAGTATCAGGCTTGTTTAAAGCAGCAGACACCCTGTTCTTTTCTCAAGTCATAGCCGTTCATCTCACAAAGGTTACAAAGAACGGAGCATGTCATCACCATGTATTTCAGTCTGTCTGATTTATAATAATTGCTTTATAGAAAGCATATCCATCTACCCTTTTTAATCAACTTAAGTTCAAGATATTCTCTATAACTAACTCTACTCATTTTGTGGTTGTGCAAAAGCTGTTATGCCGTTAAATGTCCATTATCAGAACACGGCTTTAAAACCCACTTTTTAAGAGGGTTGGCCACATCCCTGAGAACATTGAACCCAAATCGTGTCTACAAATGTTGTTTGACTTTTAGTGTTTCACAATTTGGCAGCTAATAAACTCTGACATTACTTTCTTCTCAGCAGACGAACATAAATCCTGTACACAGTGAGAGACAGTAACTTTACCGACACCAAATATATGTAAAATCGACCTTTACTTGGAGTCTGTATCTAACTCCCCCAGGACAATATCACTGTTTGATTTCAGCCAAGTCACTGTCGAATAACTCCAGAACCTGTTTAACTCATCTTCTGTCTGCACTTCTCACATAAATTCTTTGAATTCTGTTCTTGCTGTATTCTGCTTGACATACCCTTTCCAAAAAAAAAAAGAGAAGTACTAACGATGTCTTGAGAATCCCGGGTTGGCCATGGCCTAACAGGAAAGAGGTTTTCCACTGATCAGGAGGTGAGGAGATGGATCCCAGGCCCCAGCAGGCTTGTTGAAGTAACCTTTGGCAGGATACTGAACCCCAAAATTGCTTCATGATCCCTGTTCCAACACAGCTCGCTGCTCTTAAGGCTTGGGTTCAATGAAAAAAATGAATTTCTCCAAGGGACGTATCAATTGTTGTTGTTGTTGTTGTCTTCCATTCTATCTTCTGACCGTGGTGCTTCTACTGATGATGCAGTGAGCACAGCATTCTCTTGTATTTCCATCATTACCTCCACCTGGACCAGGGTGAAACTTGTTGGACCAGTGAGTGGACAGATGACATACAGAAACAACTGATGCTTATTTTACATCAGTGTATTGATTTACATAAGCATGGCAGTATAGTTAACCTTACGCTGCAAGATAGATTCTTGGAAGATTTGGAGTTTCCCAAACCCATGAAAATCCATCATGCACTGCTCCAACTAAACCGTCTGACTCGAGTTCACTGGTGGTTTGGACCAGTTTGTCAGCATTGTGCTTTGGAGGTGGGTGCATGGGCGGGTGTTCAGGTATGACGATAGCAGCATTTGCTCAGGCAAAGCAAAACATGGCCACGCTGGTGGACATACGCGTAGAAGCAGCTATTGAATCTGTTTTAGAAGAACTAGAGACAATTTCTTCAATAAAAATGAGCAAAGGGAAGCACTCTGTGCATTTCTTGATGGTAAAGCTGTGTGTTTTTCTCCCAATGGTATTTGGCAAAAGCTTGATTAACTGTGTTTGGCTAAAGACAAATCATGGTAGGTGGACACTTGCTGGCGTGACCTCCAATTAACTTAAAATATTATACCAGATGGCCCTATCTTTTTCAGACTCTTTCTATGGAAGCAGTTCCAGATCTATTTGTATCCCTGACTCCACACGGGGCTACACATAGATCTAGAAGAGCCAGGTCACAGTGTTGAGAAACGCAGTGGAAACCCACACATTGAACATCCTGGTTAGATCAAATGGTAAATTATTACCTAAATAAAAAGGTTCTGGCCTACACGATAGAAATGCACTATATTTAAGTTTGGACTTTGATTATCATTTGTGTTCATTTTCAGACATTCTAATGTGGATTTGAGTGCCTGGGCTCATTGTTGCAAGACCCCATTTTATCCAAGTTAAAGCTGTTGGCCAGATGGTGTCACAGCTAACGTTACAATACTTTGGTATACTGAACTCCGTGTAGCTCCACTTACTTTACAAATTTATTTGTCTGAGTGAGTGTGTGAATGAGTAAAAGTAACTGGTTGTGTGAAATGGCCTTGAGTCTTTGATGGTTGACAGAATAACTGAAAGGTTTTAGATGATGTGGCTGCAAAACAAGCCCAGATCATGACTCCTCTGCCACCATGCTTACAGGCCTGTAAAGCTCAACATGGAGCTCCGGGGTGTGCCGTAGTTTCACCTTTTAAAAATATTTTTCACTTGTCAAAAACATTTTTCTCTGTAAGACGATTTAGTCCAAATTGTTGGGAAATTGTCTTAAAAGCTTTCCTTGATTTTTAAGGTCATTTAAGGTCAATGCTGGTATGTTTCCTACTTGACATAGTGTTAACACAACATATCACTGCCTTTAACAGACAAAACCCCAGCATTTATAGAGATGTTCATTATTTTCATGATCAGTCAATCAAGTGCATGTGATCAGCAGCACCTGCTGCTGCCTCCCTTTTTAACACTCATGAAAACTGTAAGAGTGGAGTTTGTGTTACATGAGTAACTTAACAATAACCGGATTTCACCGGAGGTTGTATTTACTTGAATTTAAGACTTGGTAAGAACCAGATTGTTTTTTCTTTCTTTGTTTAAGTGTTATTTTGTCCCATTCTTCCTGTAAGCTTGTTTTAAAGTGTGTTTTATTATAGGGCTTTTGCTACATCATCTGTTTCATCTGTTCTGTCTTCCAGACAAACAGGCCAGTAAAGAAAAAAATACATTTTATGTTGTTTAAAAAGCTAAAAAGTATCATAAAGAGTGTCTGATTTCCGCATGTCTTGTTTTCAAAAGGCCAAACTTCCTTCCAGTTTTTAAAGAGACCTTAATAAATTGTCCTTGAAGCTTCATAAAGGTTTAGTAATTTTTTCCAGGTATGGGGTATTTATTACCTATTTTAAGTCTAGTGCTTGGATTTAGTAATTTAACCCCCAAATTCCACTATGTGCGCTCCGGTCCGCCTCCGCACGCTTCCGACCTCTTATTACACTGCATCCGCTCTACATGGGCTCCCCTCCGGTGTGAAGACCTGAGGTGCGCAAATAAGCATGCGCAGGATTTGATTTATTGACATCCTTGTAAAAAGGATGCGTGGTGACATAAAGAATCTTGTGCTTTTCCACTTCAAGGATCAGCTGCTCCTCGTTCATCTGCAGCTGTCACTCACTAGTGCTTATTACACAAAACCACGGGATCGATAAAATGGCTTTCAAAATAATATTTTTGAATTATACGGTGTTCAATTCATGTGTAAACACTCACAAATGTTTGGAAACATACATGTATACATATAATAGTTGTTAGATTAAGATACCTATGCGTATGAAACAAAAAAATGTGTTTTTTTTATCAATTTATTTTGATAAAACGGAAGTTGTGCTTGTTCCCTATCCAGTTGGGGTGGTGTGATTTCTTTACGTTGACTACTCTGCTCTGATTGACTACAATGGGACCGTTTTTGATCGTAGTGGAATTTGGGGGTAACACTTTATTTGTTTATTAAGCCACATGTGGCGATAAAACCCGAGTTCTCCCGAGTCCGAACGGCCTGTATCTGTTTCATCACAACTCCTTTGTTCGTTAGTATTTGGCAGCTCCCGCTGTTGAAACCACACCTAGCATGCTGCTAGCTAAAAGGCTGTTAGCATAAGACGTAGCAAACAGGAAGACACAACGTCTTACGTTGCCATGCGCAGCGGGGCAGGGGGACAGTATACCTTGCTCTCATAGGCTAGTTTGTTAGCTAATCAGAGTCTGGCAAATTTGAATAATGAATATGAACGAGTTGCTGCTCGAGGCCTGGCGGAAGTAGCCGGAACCACCCGAATTTTAACACAGACAGATTGAAAGGTCTGTTAATCAGTGTTTCCTGATGTTTTTTAGATATAAAATGTTTCATATTACTGGTTAATACTTCAGAAATAACCACACAGTAATGAAATTTGTATGAAATGGCCTATTTAAGAACTTATTTCAATTTTGATGTAAAGGCATTTAACTGCTATCAGCTTGTCACAAAGACAACATTTGTTTGCAGTTTTTTTTATTGAATATCTGAAGTACACAAAAGAAACAAGGCAATTCTCTAACAGTTGATGAAATTCTGATGTACAGTAGATGATAAACCAAAGAATGATGCCTCTCTCAGGCCCTGCTTCAGGTCTCATGTTCTTTTTTTTATTATTTCTTATATACATGGCTTCTACATACTTTATATCCGCTGCAGATTGATTTTTAGACCTGATAACTTTTTCTCTTGACCTTTCTTGACCTTTCAGTGTTTATTTTCCTCATCTTTAAGCACAAACTGCACAATATGCTGCCTCGGTCAGGTACAAGACTACCCAGAAAATAATCTTTAAAAAGCTGTTTTAAAAACAGCTAAACTCAAAAGAAAATGTTTGAAAAATCTCCTCAAAATCTGGAGAGCTAGAGAGAGATCAGGACATTTCAGAAGATTACAAGGAAGTCTGGCACCTTGAAAGCCAATTGTGCTGAATTTAAAGGTGCATTAACCCATTCATACGTAGTGAGACTACAGTGCACAGCTACTCAAAAGCTGTTTTCTTTCACATATTTGGGAATGTTTGGTTTATCTGAACATAAGCCACAACATTGGAGTTAACTGTGTGGCTTCTTCAACATTTCAGCCACCCACTTGTAGCGTATGTGTGATTTTATTACAAGAACAATGTTACATACATGTGCTTGTTAAATTCATATTTCATAGTCAAAACACATGTTTTCTACCTTGGTAGATATATGCAACCTTTTTTATTCGTTTTAATAAAATTAAAATAAAAATGTTATTTGTTATCTTAAAGATAAATATAAATAGTTAAGAAAAAATCTTGACTGAGGATATCAAATTCATGCATGATAGAGTTAAGACCTTTGCATAGTACTGTATACATGTGTGTGTTTGGCGCTTTGTGACTTTTTGTCTGTGAAAGCGTGTAATAAATATACATACTTAAACACAAACAGGAACACCACTGAGTGATTGAGAAATTAATAGAGCACCACTTTAAAATTACTAAAAAATCCCTTAAGGCTCCATCCACAGTACTCTAGCAGACCTCCCAACTGTAATCTACATAAGCTACTGTCATCAAGTGATAGACCTCTGAATGTGTTTGTACCCAGCATTGTGCCATCAAACCTGTACCAGAACGTCCCAGCATCTCTATACTATACACAGTTACAGCAGATAGCTTCATTCATTTTAACAAATGACTCCCACCACTACAGTCAGTCATTCCCTTTACCCACTTATTCCTGTTCAGTGTCACAAGGAGGTGGTGCCTATCTCAAGAGGATTGGTACACCATGGACAGTCCATTACAGAAGAAAAGATCAGTGAAACATGAATGAAGCTTTACAGAATAACACTTTAAAATACAGACATAAAATTGAAGTAACCAACTTAGTTATATTTATCAATGAAAGCATATTGAATTGAGTATCATCAGCATAACAATGGAAATACAAGTCATGTTGTCTAATAATTGTGTAAGTGGTAGCATATAGTAAAGAGAATCAGTCCAAACACTGAACCCTGAGGAACTCATTGACTGGTACATGTAGAAGAATCATGATGTACATTAAAAAAGTGAGATCTGTCAAATAAATCAGCTGTTCCCAAACTTATTTTGCCACGCACCCCCTTTTATGTCCCGGCCGTGTTGACGCACCCCCAACCCCCCGCACTTTAAAAAAAATGCCACAAGCATTTTTGTTACTGTTGAAAGGACGTTTAATTTTATTTAGGCTATATTAAAGAAGGCACGTTTACTCAAATGAACAAAAACCACATCTAATGATGATCTAATGATCACAACAATGAGCTCCTGCTTTTGAATTCATCTGAAACACTTCATTTCTAGATAGTAATTTTAATTGTCATTGTTTAAAATTTTACAAAGGGAATAATTATTTACACATCTTTATTGTGTGGGGAAACAACACTGTATTTTGTAATTATTATCATTACACTTTTCTGCCATTACATTTGTCACCTCGCGCACCCCCTAGTGGCAGCTCGTGCACCCCCGAGTGGCAGCTCGTGCATGCACCACACTTAAGGAATCCCTGAGATAAATGATTTAAACCAGCTTAGTAGAGCTCTCTAAATCCCAATATCAGCTTTTGTATTTGAATATTGTGATCTGTTGTATCCAAATGCAGCTCTGAGTTCTAGCAGGACCAGACAAATCCAGCTGAAGCTATGAGAATATCATTAGAAACTTTCACCAGTTTTGGGAAATTTTGGTATTTTTTTTAACTAAAAAATAAAGTTGGAAATCCTGGATCATGATCAGGATCCAGGGCCTATATGTCTGGGTGAGTGGAGTACAGGAGTAGGAGTGAAAAACAGAGGGAGAAAGTTAAACAAATAAAAAGATGGTCAAAGACAGTACAGGACCTTAGAGGTTTGGTAAACAAATAAACATAATCTTTCTCTTCAGGTTCAGACACACTCTCAGAAATACCGATCAAATTCTCCATTTCTGTGTTCGCCCTCTAGAGAGAGCTTTGACTGGAGCAGATTCATCATGTACACCCTGACCCCCAACTCCTCTCCTCTCAGCTCAGTCCAGCTATTTCTTCTGATGCACACACGTGCACGCAGGCACAAACACTCATGCAACTCAGTAGAGCGGAGAAGCAGAAAGCTGAGACACATAAAGACCAAAGACTCTACCGTCATAAACTAAACAGTAACGCACTTCATATTTGCAGTTTATTTTCTTCACTGTTTATTGTAGACTGTATTTTTTCTTTCATGTGGGTCTGAGCTCTAATGCACAGAGTATTGATTCAAGCAGTGTGGTGCAGTCACTTTCAGAGCAGCTCAAGATCAGATTTTTCACTGTTTCTGTTCACATGTCATCCTGGATTTTGTTCCACGAGAAAAGATAAATATTTAAGGGAGTCCATGTGAAGTTTAATGTTTGTTGTTTAGATCTGTGGTTCCCAACCTGGAAGCCCCCTGCTGGCAGACAAAAATGCTCCCACTTCCAAGCCCACAGACAAGAAATAAAGAGTTTGATAAAATTCATATTTTTTTTATATTTCCATAAAGATGAAAACAAATGTTTCATATTAATATCTTACAGAAGCATTGTGCAGCTCATGGACATGTTCCTTATTTTCTCTCCTGAAAAGTGATTAAATTAAAGTGAGTTATTAACATATACCTGCATGACTTTAGTGTGATTAGCAGCAGTGTTCTATCCTGATCCATGAGAGCAACTATCCTCTGGGTTTTGTGAGTTTTTTATGTACAAGGCAGTGATTCCTTATTTTACTAATATGCTAAAATAGCATGAGATTTGTTGCTGCCTAATAAGAGACTATTAGGCCCTGTCCCAATACCCGCACTGCACCCTACAGTCTTCCACGAAGTGCACTTAGCAGAAGTGCGCATAAGGGTTTGAAATGCATAGTCAACAAGTGTGCACATATTAGCAGTATTGGGACAGTGAGCACTACGTGCCACAGCGTTCTTTCTCCATGACAACCAAAATGGCAGTTTGCGTTATTTTGATATTAGAAATTATTTTAAAAGCGCAGGAACCAAAGGAGGTGTATAAGACAGAATAAGTGTTTAAACTGTTAGTATATCATGTCCGAAAATACACGTCAGTACCATTATTAAATTAATTATATTTTTTATCAGATATGTGACACATCCTTCCAACAGAGAATCAATCGATTGTAATTACACATCTAGATAATAAAATAGAATATTGATTATTTGGTGTCTACACTTGAGAAAACGTTTTTTTGGTTTGGATGCTTCAGCCATTTCTCCACCTTCTTCTTCTTCTTCCGTCAAAATTGACAAACACTGATGTGGACGTCGGCGAAGTGTGGATCAAGCGTTCGAAAGGGGCGGGGCCAAGGGTACGACTCTCCACTCTGGAAAATCGGGACACCCTATGCACTCGCACCCTTCATCGGGAACGCACATTTGAAGTGCGCAAGTATGGATATTTGGACAGGACATTTGTCCTTGTATTATTGTTTTGATTCAAACTTACAGTTTAAGTTTTGGCCTGTTTAATGGGAACAAACAGGATCTTGGGTTGTCATTATTATTTAAAAAGTACAAGGTTCAAAGGACAGTAGCCAACATCCCAGGATCTATGCACAAGACAAAATGCAACCCTAGGTTGGTAAAAAATAAAATTAGAACCAAGGAAATTATTTAGAAACATTTAAGAGGAACTCCAAGGTCAAGGTTTCACCATCCATTCCAATGAACTCCATAGAGAAGACCCAGAAGAACGCCACTACTAATAACGTCTCTGCAGCAATATTATTTGGATTGGTTAAACTAAACTGGATCTTTTTGGCCAGAGATAATGTTGTTTTTTTTTTGTTTATTTTTAGTAACAAACTTGTATGTACAGGCTAGTAAAATATAAATGAATTTTCTCCCAAAGACATCTTGCAAGTTGTTGCATAAAGACAGTCATTTTACCAACAGACTTCATCTGTCTTGAAGCTGCATCTGCTATTTGTTTGCATTGTAGAGTATGATCGTATCCACAGAGAATGCTGTTATCATAGGAAATGCTCCAGTTTACTGTTTGTTTTCTGTTTTTTTATTTTTTTAATTGTGTTCCATAAACATATAATTACTAGTAATTATGTGGCAGCTGTGTGCACGGCAGCGATGTGATGCACTTAAATTCTCATCCAGAACTTTGATCAGTTGATAAAATTTGGATCATTCCGACCCAAAGTGATGCTGAAACATTGCTCCACGTATTTATTACTTCTAGGCTAATTTTTTATTATCATGTTGTTCACGTATAAGTTACAACACATGAATACGTTTTCCAAATAAAAGGCAACCAGACTTATTTGCCTGCTTCATTTGAAGATTCTTCAGTTCTCATCATGGGTTGGAAGGTCCAGGCTTATCGTGACCAAAGTATGAATAGGCTTGTTAAAGTCACAAAGGTCCCCCCTTGTCCCTCATGTCCCCCTTGAGTAAAATAAGTAAAAAAACAAAAGTATTTAACTTGTCAGATTTAATCAAACATCACTTGTTGGTGCTACTAGGCAGCAGCTGGTTAAAAAGCTCTTCTGTGAAGAATATTTCACACTCACTTGTTATACAGTGATTCTTTCTGATTTGTGGTGTCATGACTCTTAATGTGCATAAAAAAAAGATCTGACTTTACTTTGTTTCAGTCCTCTGCTGTTGTTTTAATATGGACTCTGTTCCTCAGGCCTGATGGAGGGTTTGGAAACATTCATCCTGTTAGAACAGCTGCTTTCAAACATTGACTTCATGCATATTTATTTTTCTTTGTCTTGAGGAAGTTCTGTGGATGAGGGTCTTGAGTCAGTGAACCTGAGACTTTGTGTTCACAGGTTCACTGACTCGCCAGTACCAAAATGACCCGGTGGAGCGGTCTGCCACGTGTCTCCTGCCAAAACAATAGTCTGTCTTTCTGTGTCTTTATCTTCTTCTTTTACCGCTTCACTGGCCATTAAAAGCCGTGCAGGCACTCTAAAACGAACAGGGAACTTCTTGAAACAATTTAGTCCTATAAATCTGCCAGACACTGAAGTTGTGGTAAGGGCGACACGTTGACAGTAAATGAGTATTGATCTTTCCTCTCATGGCGTGCAGCTGGTTTCTGGCTGAGTGAGTTTACTCCTTCAGGCCTCCTTCTTCTTTGTCAAAAGGCGGCCTGTTTAATGGGAAGTTATCAGTTCAGTGTGGAGTTTGAGTACCTTCAGGTGGTGTGCTTACATGATGGACTGGCTGCTGGACTTTATTTGGGATGTGGGAGGAAAGTTTAAAATATTCCATAAAAAATGTAAATAAAAAGCTGAGTTATATGGAAAAACACAGAATCAGGAGCAGAAAATGTTTAAAATGGGTTTTGAGTGATAGAGGGTCACAGATTTTCACAGAGATGTCTTCCATTAATAGGATTTGAACAGCTCGGGTATTTATAATGCTGCCAGTTGAAATCAGCTGCGTTATGGGATTTGTGCTTTTCTCAAATGTGATTAAATGCTTCTGTTCTATAGAGTCTTTGCAAAAACAGATTTGAAGATAGAGTGTGTGACTCAGAATGTAATTCAGTCACTTAATGACATTTGGTTGTAAATGATTAAATATTATCTCAACATGGTACTCAGACTCTACAAGTTGTCTCTGTTCAGGGAGGAAAGCAGCAGCTGAATAGTGAACCTAAGAATGTGTGTGGGTGGAAAGCAGGTTAATATAACATGGAACGGCTTGTGAGTTGTGAAGTAAATACTAAGGTAAGAGGTGATAGGTATGAGGCAAAATACACAGGATTTGTCAGACATTTGAAAAGGTCACAGGATGAGAAAAACATGCAGAATGGCTGAAATGTGCAAAGAATAAGCCTCAACATTTATTCGTGTATCTACAGGAAGCCATATTTATGTATCCCACATCTTCTCTCTTATATGCATCTTTTAAATTAGTCTTAAGTGCTACTGCCATGACACCAATTATCTATCTTGCCCAGTTCATTGAGGATTCTTCTATTGCCCTTTACTTCTATAGCTCCCTGAAAACCCTGGAATCTTGTTCTACACATACAAGCCTGTCTGTCACTCGAGTACTGTTAGTCTTTACTACAAAGGTATTAGCAGACATAAAGAAACAAGGATGGAAGTAGTTCTGTTCTGCAATAAAATAAATTCCTGTGAGTGTTAGACTTTAATTAAAAACCTGCTTCTGGTAAGTGAGCCTGTTGTGTCAGGCTCACTTACCAGATAGATGAGATACTGATAAGAGTTTCTGATTCGGGAACTTGTTTCAATTTAAAGAAGGAAAGTTTTAGGCAAACTTATAAAATATTAAGTAATGATTTTTTTTATAAGGAAAGTTCCTGCAAGTGCTTTTCAGATTGACTACATTATTAATTCAAATCTTAGATTAGATTAGAGTCAAAAGTCAGACAATTTTAGCAGTCCCACTTGGAAATTCATTCATTAACGATGTTAATTAATCCAGTATTTAAAAACTATATATATTATGTCTGACTCCTTGCTGATATATGCCTTTGGAGTATTTCTGGGTATGCATGACTAGAAGGAGGCCCAAGGCTAGAACTAGAACCTTCTAGAGAGATGACATTTCTCAAGGTGTTGGGGAATTCCTCTGATCCTTTGGGAGGAATTGAAACATGCTGCAGGAACGAAGGCCATCTGTTGGACCCCACTTAGTTTGTTGCCAAGGTGAAACTGACTTTGGATGAGTAGTCACTGGATAGAAGGATGGAGTACTTTCAGTGAATTAAATGAAAGTGCACCAACTCAATCTGTCCATCTGTCAGAGAGTTAAAAACAATTCACTGGTCCTCAAACAGCTTTTCAGCTTGTTGTTTTGCTTTTATGACCAACATGTGTTTGCTTCTTTCTGACCTTTAACACTTACCTTGTTCTGCCTGCAGCAGGTTTTGGCTTTGTAAAAGCTCTTTGAAAAAATAAAGTGTTTAGCAGCTCAGAAATGACAACATTTCCCTCGTGGGGTGGTGAAGACACAAACAAGAGAGTAAAGTCTGGACTAACTGGCTGGAAATTTACCTGTAAGCTAGTGCTAAATTTTGCTCCATCTAACCTGGATTTCTAAATCTGTTTGGTAACATTTGCTCTGGTCACTGATACAGTTTGTGTACTTGGATAAGTTTTAGTAACTGGTGTCCGAGGAGGCTGCAGCCTCTCTGTGAATCTGCAGGATGGACAGATGTATCAGGTTACACAGCTAACTCATGTCAAATGTATCACCCATAATGTTGTTATCAGTGTATATAATCATTTACACATAGTCAGTGTCAATTTCAAATGTAAATTAGTTCTTGAATCACATGAAAAATGTTGTCTGACATCCTCGTTAGATAAATTAGCTAAATTTCAGCATTAAAATAGTTCATTAGATTGACTTCTACAGCATGTTTATAAGTTACCTGCCAACATGTATCTCTCATTATCTCCAGATAAAATGCTGAAGGCCAGCTCCATTAAAGAAGCCCTCTCTCTGGAGGCATACCTTAATTGCCTGAAGGATTTTGATGATTTAATTTGTAATGCTAACGGCTGTGCTGCTGTCTGTTTTAACTGCAGTGCTGCTGCTGGGCATTTTCCTCTACACTCGCTGGAGGTCCTACAAAGGGCTGAAGGAAGGGATGTACCATGTCTCAGCACATCACGATGGATGGGAGGACATCCGAGAGAATGTTCTCAACTATGATGAGGAAGGAGGTGGAGAGGAGGACCAGGTACCCCATTCTGATACACCTGCATGCATGTGATACACTGCAGGGATGTTTCATGAAGGACTCTCCTTTTTAAATGTGCTTTACTGCAGCACTCATGACTGCATGAAGAGGAAATGTCTTTGACAGCATGATTTTAATTTTAAAGACTGCCATTACAATTATCTTTGAAAAGCTTGGCACGGGATACATGGTACCAGCTTTTTCAGTGGATTAAGTCAATTGAGATTGGAATAAAATTGTGTAGTGTGTGAGGAAGTGTTTTAATTAGGCCCACGCAAAATCCTTATCTCCTCTTTCCACCAGCCAGTGTAACCCACATGCACCGAGCAGTTTTTAGGAGCTTGCATAATATCAAAGCTTTAATCAAAGCAAAAATATGTGATTTCAGCACAAACACATTCTCACACTCACATGCAATAAATAACCAGGTGAGAAGATGGAAGTAGCCAGTAGGATGTCAGACACTGGCTTGTGGACAAGCAGTTTGAAGGCCAGAGTCCTCGTCTTTCAGTTTAACTCAGAAACCCATTTTACACTGAGTCGGTCATTTTGTCGTGTTGAAATTCAAACATGTTCTACAAAATTGACATAACAGCTACCAAGTGCAAAGATCAAAAGCTGTGAGCTGCAGCAAGTGAAATGCAGCCTGTCACTAATTCAACAGGTTATCTGCTTGTTAATGGGATTTTCATCCCTTTAACGTGTATCTGAAGAGACTTCACTGAACTGCAGTGGCGTGTCTAGAATGTTTTTGTTGGGGGGGCAGGTAGGGGCACAGATTTTGAAAACAGTGGCACATTTAAATGGTCCATAACTTAAAAAAAAAAAAAAAAGTTCTTGTCATATTCTAAAATGTTTTTCATTATTTAAAGCTGCTATACTTAATTTGCATAACAAATTAGCTTAACTTTTTTTTTTTCATGCCCATTAAAAACGTTTTAACACAGCATGGAGAAAAATATGTTGTGAAGATAAAAAAAAAAACAAAAAAAAACAATAAAAATAATTAAGTGGTTCTCCCCTATTTGTCTAAAAACATCAACCAATCAAATGGTTCGGCCCGGAAGGAATGATTGGACAGTCTCTCCAGCCATATGGACTTCTGCATTAATTTGGCTTCTGTGCTCCTAAAAAACTGAGACATATTACCGCAGCACACCACTGCTGGGAGTGTTCACCGCTCTACCATGTCACAGCAGGAGAAACAGCCGCCGGCTGGTTCCGCGTCAGGTTGAGGACAAAGTAACAATTAATATCAGTTGTTTGTTGTTATATTGTTTTCACTTACCGGTGATTCCGCCATGTTACGGTACTTGAATGAACTGCGGACCAGTGTCTTGCACTTGCTCGTCTTCTGGGGCTACGCATGTTTCCAAACCTGGGGGGGCGTGGCTTAGGAATTCTACCCGACGGGAGGGGCTGAGAGTTCTGTGACTTTGTTGACAGTCTAAGCTAGGCAATTTGAAATCAGGGATATCAGCTTTCAGTGGCTACAATAAAAAAATGAAATCCAAATCTGTAAAAACACAATGCTAGCGGTAAATGTTCATAATCATTAGCTGTAATTGATGTAACAGTACTGAGTGATCAGCTGAATGTGCTTTTAGCCCTTATTAGAAGGATGTTTTAACCACTACAGTGCAAAGTCTGGAGACATGCATTAGTACAATCATTCAGTAATATGTATCATAGTGCAAAAAATTGGGTAAAAACTGTTTAAAAAATTAAAATATGACAATATTTAACATCTAATTGGCCGGTATGATATATTCTGCACAATGTTAATGACCCTGGATCATTATTGTATTTATAAAGGCCTCAATATTCATACTAAAAGTATGATTGGAGGTTAAATACCATGTATTCTTAGAGTGGCTGGTGCTGCATTCACTTACCCTCGGATGTCAGAACTTCAATCTGAACACGTCATCTTACACATGATGTTGGATTGATTTTGATTGTCTCAGCTTGGGGGTGGCCAGTCGACTTGATTTGACATTTTTTGGATTATATATTTTACACACATTGAAATTACAATAAGTTTGTAATAATGTTAGTTTGGTAATTATTTGATGATAATCAAACAATAATAATGTTTGATTTGAATGAAAAGAACTTTCCTGGACAAAAATGGTCCCAGGCCAAACATACTTCCTGTTTCCCTGACAGTCAAACATGTGGGAAAAGAAAGTCCACATGATTCATCTGTACTTATGATTTGACCCAGATCAGAGTCATGTTGATATTGTCATGGGAGCAGAAATTTAAACACTGGATTATTCTCATATGCAACAATCAAGCAACTGATTTGTAATATAGTGTAATAAAAACTTACAATGGTACATTAAATTTAGTCAACAAAAATAACTGCAGAGGAAACCAACTCTGTGGTGTTTATTCACCTAAACGTGATCCAGGTTTTCAGACCACATTCTGATTTGGTTATTTTAATCATGACGATCAGGAAATAATAATAATGTAGCTGTGGATAAATCCTTTAATTATTAATGATTTATGAACAGAAATCTCTCCTGATCCCTTCTGAAGCTAAAGCAAACATCACTGTGCTGCGTTCTACTGCAGGAAAGAAAAACACTGAGACCACCACGCAAAGGTAGAATTAACTAGCTCCTCTAGCAGATTAGTAAATCGGACTGGTAAATGTTTACAGAGAGATCCTGTTTGTCGGATTTTCTATTGGTCTTTGAACTTTAAATAACCTGATCCGTCTATAATAAAAAGATTTTAAGAGATAGACAATCACTTCTGTTTGGTTTTCCATGTGAAATTCTGCTTTAAATCAGATTTCTTGTTTTAAAGTTAATTATTCTTGTTCCTCAACTACACATTGCTTATTTGTTCTGATAAAGATTAAATAAATATTTTGCTAATAAGAGCCTATAAGTTTGTTAATGTAACGATCTTGCAGACCCATGAGGATATTTTGTGATGAGTCTGAGCTTCTTATGAGTCTTTGTAGCTTGTGTTTTTGCAGAAAGTTTCTAATCATATAACGACCACATTCATATCTGTTATTGTCCTTCAAACAGCATCACGGGCAGTTAAAGGCAGTCCGGAGGTGTTTGTACAGGGTTCAAGCTGCTGTTCCAATCTCTTTGCTTTGATTTGAAATGTGGAAAAATAAAAAGGACACTTGCCATTTGTCACATAGTCAGCTTTACAAAGCCACCCACTCCTCCTCCATGCATGTGCATCATTTCATCCTCTTCCTCTTCCTCCCACAGACTTTTTCCATCACTAAGCTGTGGTTACAGTTCTGCTGGAATCACATTAGTATTGAAGTGAGTTTCAGTCGTACGTCAGCGTAGCAGCAGCCTGTAGTCAGCAGGGAAAGGGAGAAGTCTCTTCTGCTTTTTGATTCACCTCCACTTCATATTTTTGTCCTCAGGGTCACAATCACTCACACCAAGAAAGTGAAATCAGATCACGTCTTTCCAGAGACAGTAAATGGAGATGGATTGTAACCTTAAATAAACATCCAGAGATAATGATTGTTTTTCTGCTTTTCTTTCATTTTTTGTCTTTCTTGTTGTCACATTTCATGTTTTCTTCCTCAGACCTTCAGTCCTTCACTCTGACCTGCTTTTTCTTTGTTCTCATTTCCTTTTATAACAGATTCTCTACTAAATGCATCATGTGACTTTGTGTAAATGTTTCAGAACGCCTACGACATGGCAGAGCTGCAGAAGTCCCTCCAGCCCAGCCCGGCCCAGTCAGTGCAGTACTGCCGCTCCAGAGCTTTGCACCACCTGCCTCCTTCCCACCACCACCACCACCTCCTCCACCAGGCTCCTCCAGCTCCATCCTCCGCTCAGCCTCTGGACCCCATCAGTCGCACATCTAGCTCCACAACCCTGCCCCCATCTGCTGCTTCTACTTCCTCCACTGCCACCACCACCACCAGCCTTCGCAGGGATGTGCCTCCCACCAGACCTCCAGCCCAAGGGCAGGCACGCCCCGCCCAGCTGGCGAGACGCTCCCTGTCCTTCTCCAGTCAGGATCTGGCTCGCTACCTGTGTGAGATCATCCGTGATGCTGACCAACACCCAGACTCGGGGCCTTTCGACTCCCTGCAGGTCTTCTCCACTGAGGGGGGGGGCTCACCCGCCGGCTCCCTCAGCTCCTTCAGTTCAGCAGGACTGGATGGAGGGAGCTCAGGGGACGGGGGAGGCGAGGCGAGGAGGGAGGAGACGCTCGGCGAGTGGGGGCCTCGCTTTGAAAAGCTGCGGGCGCTGTATGAGCGAGCCGAGGCCAGCGACCTCTGAGCTCAGACTCTCAAACTGATGGGACCTTGATAACAGGCTGCCGGAAAAATCTATTAGCAGATGCTTAGTGATGAACGAGGAGAGAAAACTGAGAGACTGAAGAAAAGTCTCTCCCCTGTCAATCAACGAGGTGGCCTAACAGACAAGTGAAAGTATTCCTGTGAAAGGAGCTCTGCACCCCCCCCCCCTTATCTGCGACGTTTTTGTTCAGGAGCAGACATGATCTTCATCATTATCTATGTCAGTCTCCGTCTGGGTTCTTTACAGCAGTGAAGCTGAGCCGCAGTGTCAGAAAAATCCCTCACACTCTGAGGTGTGAAACAGGTCGTCAGAGGCATTTTCTTTTAAACCTGGTCAGTAAAACTGTTTTTAATCACCTTGCTGCTGAATGACACTTTTGTAAATACAGACATTTTCCACATTGCGCTGTCACATGATCAGTGACTGGAATCACACAGCGTAGCCTACGTAATAGAGTTTTTATTATAGTGGACACATTGCGTTCCTGCTGCCTGGCTGTACACAGCTTCTGTCAATCCTTGTATGAGGAGGTAAAAAGCTTTGAATACCGCTGGGCGTCGGGGTGAGGTTTATTTTTCCCTTTTTGTTGCCTGCTGGGTTGACTAATTCTGTATTGGTTGACTGTTTCAAGTTTTAAAGCTGTGTGGGTTGTAAGACATCAAGCTTTTTCTACTTAGTACCGCGCTCGCGTCTTCATTTGATTTCCTATTCTCATTCGCTCTCCACCGCAGATCGCTCCTGCTCACCCAAGGGGGCTGCCGGGGCCGGACAAAAATTCAAACAGATCCGTAACAAAGAAGCGCGAGTGGACGTGTGGACGGCGGGAGGGAGGAAATGCTTGCTCTGTTGCTCTGTTTGGCGTGCACACCTTCTCAGGCATACCAAATGTGGCAGCTGAGAGAGACTGTTATAACAGACGTTCGCTCTACAGACTACAAACTACAGCACGCTTCTTTCCAAGGTGACCACTCATCAGATACAAACAAAGGCAGCACGGAACTGGAGGACGTTTATAAGAACAATACACAGACGGACGTGGACAAAGTTGTTGGTTCCCTTCCGTTAAAGACACACTGTAGTTTAACATGTTGGTTAGAATCTTTATAATCTTTTCTGTTTTTTTATCCAGATCGGTTTCATTAGTCTGTTTTAGAAAGTAGGTTCTGTTAAACCACAATTCCAAAATAATTCCAGACCTTTAGTTATTATTTTGGTTAAGTCAGTTTCCAGTTATTTTAGGGACTTTTGTCTTTTTTTTCTTCCTTTAAAGTAGTACTAAATAACTTTTCTGTGCAACAGATTCCTTCTCCACATTTGCCGTTTCTATATTTTTCCATAAATATATTTTACCTGGTAAATAAATTCTCCCAGGACAGGAACACTAAATATGATGTTATTTTGACTTTCTTTACATTGTCAGAGCAACAGGCAAATGTTTGGACACACCCAGAGGAGAAGGACCCAACAATGGCCGATAAGGACCCAGAGGGTATTTATATAGAAAATATCAGGGAAGAATCATAAAAATTTGTTTAAATAATTAACAGTTCACACTCACCATAAACAAGAATACTGTATAAACTTCTAATAACATCTTGTTATAAAATAAGATGTCATTTTGTACTATGGAGGCATTTTTCATCAGGGCAGCATAAATCACCAGAACACCACTTCCTGCTGCGTCCTGAATTATTGACGTTATTAAGTGTAATATAGGAGGACCAGAGACGTCCAGAGTGTCTCATATGAAGATGGACATGTTTTTCAGTGATTATCCACTTAGACACGTTTTAAAATTGTAGCTTAAACTTTTAAAAGTTATTTAGTACTACTTTAACAGAAGGAAACCAACGATTTCATTGAGGTCTATATTTCTCTGTGCAGTTCAGTCACTGAATTTCTAAATGTGTATTTAAATCAAACCGTCAGCACCGTGGCAACTCGCACCACCTTCCTCATGTCACAAGGGCTGTTTATTCTTTCTTTTGGTCCCTCAACTCTTCCAATACCCCCTTTCTGCAGCGTTTGACCTGGTGAGAACAAAAAACAAGGAACAGAACTAAAGCAGAAGGGAACATGAATCTAAAAAGGACTTTGATAAGAAAGATGATTGTACATGTTGGAGGGTTGAATCAGAGAGCTAACCGTGATGGGAATCGGAGCGTTCTCGGCTCTAGTGAGAGGTAAAAGCACGAGTAAGGAGATGAGCACTAGAAACAGCAAACAGCCGTCTGGCATCTCCAGACGCTTCGCTCTGCTCCGAGCCGAAGCAGCGCTTTCATCATCAGTATCTCTTTTTCTTTGTCTTCATCCCTGCTGAGCTCTGCCTGTCGGTAGCGAGAGGTTAAAGGGTAGGAGTGTGTGAAAAGATGTCAGGCCACTAATCCTAATGGGCACTGATGGCTTGCTGTCATGCTGGACAAACCAAAGCACTGCGTGGACTTTCATAACATTTGACAGAGGGGTCGAGTCCCAGATTGCAGCTTTCCAGAAACGTGTAATTTTCAGTTGAAGTAAAAATGCTTCTGTCATGTATCTGAAAGACTCGGTGAACAGTCGAGGATGCTTGTTTAATAAAGCCTTCTTGTGTTTTAGGCTTTTTTTTCTCTCCATTAAACCGTTGGGAATTAGGGATGTTTGTTTTTTTCCTCGTCTTTTGAGCAAGGTGGAACCTGCGCCACAAGGTGAAGGACGAAGGGTCTTCATCCCACAACAGCTGGAAGAAACATCGATTTGCTTCCCGACATTCATTTGTACCATAAAACAGATTCTTAGATGTTGCGTTCTGGGGTGCAGACTTGTTGTGAATAAAGTTAATGTTTTTACCTCATTTGTAAATACAGAGATTAAATACAAAACTTGCTTTTTGTCCCAAAAAGCAGCATAGGCTTAAAAATGTGCAGTGTAAAAGAAAAAAAGGGTCTAAGTGACATATTTTCTATCAACATGATGGTGATGAGCTTTTGACAGTTGTATAAGTGTTTTGTATTTGCTTTGATCTTTTTCTCAATAAATTCATTTCTTTGCACCAGATTCTGAATCCTGACTGTGTCTGAGGAGCGTGCACGGAGCCGTGCACACAGTCTGAGTGGGACAGTTCCAGGGTCTCTTCAGGCTTTCAGAGGAGTCAAACCTGCAACTTCTACTGCTTTAGTTGTTACCACCTGCTTAAACTGAAGAAAATCCACCCCATTTAACTTGTTTTACCACTTGTTACCATGGAAACGATGAAGCAAAGTGTTTGTCTGCAGTCTCATAGTGTTTATATCAGATGTTGGGGGTTAAAAAGTGCCACTCGGGGTCTCGACCGAGCGTCTGTGAGTGTGATGGAATAGATTGGCAACACGGAGCCACACTGTGAAGCTCAAACATGCAACAGGAGGCAGAAGAAGAGATTATATTGTGTAATGATGGACAGGAAACAACACGGCTGGGGGGGGGATATTTTTTATTGAGCAAACTTCCACTGAACATAGATGTGTTTCATAGTAACTCCAAACATGGCACCTCACACCTGTTTCTACTTGGATTGGCACAAGAACATGCAGCATAAACACCAACCTGTTGATATCAGCAGTAAAAAGACGAACACCGTGCGAGTGCAGTGGATGGAAAAGTGACCAAAGGCACCTGAACGCAACATTCCTCTTTCATTTAAACAGAAAGACGTATTCAGATGATTCTGGATCGTGAAGGTGCATCAGTTCTAGGATTGTTCTCTGATACCGTTCCAGCTAATTCCAGATGGAGCATCTGCTCACACTGAGACACCTGTCTGCTACTTCCACTTAAGTACATTTTATAACATCTGTGTTGAGTTAGCTGCCATGTGAAAGAAATCCATTCACCATCTGATGATGCACAAAGCCCACGTACGTTCTCAACCACAGTGATAAACACACACACCTTCCATCCCTGTCATACAGAAAGTGTTGCTAATCGCCAGCAACAGTTTGGGCTGGAGTTTCTCATCAGGCAGTAAAAGGGTTAAAAAGGTCCTTTTTGCTGCAAATCAGAAGCCAACTTCAGCTTTAATGGAGCTTTAGCCTAGTTTGTTAGAGAATTCCTACATATCAAAGAACCAGCGTCTTGTGAAATATCATCACAAGTGCAGGTTTCTTCCTCCACACAGCAGACATGTTGGCACCGTCCTCATTACATCATATATGAAAAGCACAAAGAAATAAAACATCCAAAAAACAAATTATTTTGACGTTGAGATAAACACCCAAATCTGCTATCTGAAACCAAACTGGGACGTTGTGAATCCACTACAGGTTGACCAATGAGAAGAAAAACCACGTATGTAGTACAAACACGTGTCATGGATGTAACTGATCTCTCTATACACATTATTTACATCCCAGGTAGAAATAAGATCACATTATTCTAAAATTATCATCTGGATGTTTGTGTCAGATGAACATCAGCAGCAGTGAAGGTGATTAAACAGGAAAGCTGTGAAGTTTTACATCTGAAGTGTATTTTAGCAGTAACTACTTTAAAAAGCAGTTTAGTTTATACAATGAACAGCTGTCTCCACCCGCTCTTCCTTCCAGAGGACCACAGACAGCATGTCTCTGAATGAACTACCAGCACTGAAAAAAATATCACATTAGTGCTCTCCTATTAAGCAAACATAATGGAATCACTTTTCTCTCGAATAAAGCGATCCAACATCTCCTTAATTAAACATCCAATTTGTATGCGAGACGGGGGAAGAACAAGCGCTGCTGCTCGGCGCTGATCCGATTGGTATGCATTACAACTAGGACACAGAGTTAACGAACAACACGTTTCACTCCTGCAACAAGTGAGCGGGACTGTGTGAATTATCCAAGCCAGAGGTCCTTATTAACACATACAGGGACGTCACAGCACAGCGGACGGCGTCAATCAGAGGGTTTCTGGTTCGATTCCTGACTGTCTGACCAGTTTGATGAGACAGGAACAGAAAGGCTGATACTAAGTGGGGCCCTCATGTTGAATCTGGGTATCAGGACTGAGGAGAAATCTTCAAGTAATCTAGTTGACATTTTTCAGCTGTGAGCTTCAAAATGTCAGAATGAAAAAAAAAGAACTACGCTTAACACAAACACTTTACTATCTCAGTGGGCTGTGGGACTCTTGGCAACTACTTGGCAAAAACAAAAATTGACATGCGCAGCAGGTAAAGAGCAGCATGTGACCCAACTGCAAACTAATTGTGCAAATTTTCTTGTTGCTAATTAGTCAAAAAGTTTCAGGATTGTGCATCAATTTGAGAACAATTTACCCCCATTTAATTAGCAGTTTGGCTCCTCCCAGATGTGTCTCACTCGCAGTAAAAACAAGGTTCAGATGCTCGTGATAACTGCAACTATTCTGAGGAACATTTTTCTAATTAATTTGTGGGTGTATTCACACCAGCACTTGTTTAGGACCAAACAATCAAACTCTAGTCCGCCTAAAAACGTGGGTCTCGAAACAAACTCTGGTGCGGTTCGATTGCATGTGTGAACGCAACTGCACTGGAACCACACCAAAAGCAGGAAGTGGACTATATAGTGCAGCCGTCTCAGACGTCTTGTGTAGTCCTCTGTCTTGTTATCTGCTCATTCTGAGTCCAGTGCTGCAGAATATTGATCTGGTACATTCACCAAAAATAAAAGACCCCAAAACCGCCAGAATCTGCTGAATCTCAGTGTTTGTTTGTGTTTCACTCTCCTGCAGCAGCGCCAGGAAGTGCAGTAACAAGTAGTGCAGAAACTCTACAGCGCCACCACAGGCGGGGGTGTAACATGCTCCAAAGATTATTTGGTTCGGTTCATAGAGTGAAGTGTGAATCCAAACCGCACCAAATAAAAACAGCAACAATGTTGCAATTTTGGTCCCCAATCGAACCGAGTCCACTGGACTATCAGGTGTGAATACAGCCTAAATGTTCATGTCAGGTGTGAATACAGCCTAAATGTTCATGTCAGGTGTGAATACAGCCTAATACAGCCTAAATGTTCATGTCAGGTGTGAATACAGCCTAAATGTTCATGTCAGGTGTGAATACAGCCTAAATGTTCATATCAGGTGTGAATACAGCCTAAATGTTCATATCAGGTGTGAATACAGCCTAAATGTTCATATCAGGTGTGAATACAGCCTAAATGTTCATATCAGGTGTGAATACAGCCTAAATGTTCATATCAAGTGTGAATACAGCCTAAATATTCATATCAGGTGTGAATACAGCCTAAATGTTCATATTAGGTGTGAATACAGCCTAAATATTCATATCAGGTGTGAATACAGCCTAAATGTTCAATGTTTAAAAGACTTGACAGCGAGACTCTGTGACTCACGGGGGAAACTGAAGACTCTCATGAAGGATTCCAGACACTTTGGAACCGCATCACAAAGGCTGTTTGAAATATTTCACTCACAGTCACATCCAGGGGAGATAACTATCTTAACTAGCATGATAGATGTTAGCCTTCCAGATGCTAATAGCTTAACCAGGATATAAAGTTTTCATTAAGCTTCTTGATATTTGTGTTTTTTTACACCTTCAGGTGTGAGCAGACCTGATACATCACTTGAGACAGGTCAGGTTTGTCCTGCTCACCAGCATCCAGTAGACCAGATAATCCACCTGAAGTGGACTGGAAGGATTTATGTTATGAAAAAACTGAATGACCTACAAAACACTAAGATCTCAACTACACTCATTTACATACTTCTTGAAAATATAAGTTTTTTTGTATAAAGTATCTTTACTCTTACCGTCTCCAGATTTATCTTGTTTCTTTCTGACGTTCTGATCAATACAAACTATATTCTTCAGTTCAACCTTCAAACCATTTATAAGTGGAATAAGTTGTGACTGTAGAGACAGTTTGACCTTTCAGAAATCTATCGTAAAGAACATTTGGGGTTGGTTTGATCTTTTCTTAGATTTTCTCTGATAAAGTGGAGCTTCTGCTTCAAACCTCCAAGAACTAAACCGTCTCACTGCGTTGACGCGACAGCGTAGTGTCACGCTAAAAGATGTGTAATGCATTGGTCATAATCACAGCATGAAGGCGCACAGACAGGAGACAGAGGACTCAGTCCTTTCATTCGAGCTCACTCGGTCTTCCATCTGGTCTTTGCTGGTCTTGTTCTTCTGGGATCTGGTCCTGCTACTGTCTCAAACCGGGCTCTGCGGGACTCTTTGCACTTTTCTTGCGTTTCTTCTTGAGCCGGTACACGTAAAAGGTTTTGTTCTGGAATGTTCTGGTGAACAGGGCGGTATAAGCTGCTGCGTCCGTCTTGATGGCCTCACAAAACCGTGGGTGGGGGGCGGGGACAAGGTCCGAGTCATTCTCTCCAGGTCCATCCATGATCTGATGAGAGAAGCAACATGTTATTAATTATAATCAAAAGGCAAAAGGATCTCGATTCCTTTAAATCATTTTATCATTCATCATATAACCCGAGTAAATAAAACACAGTTTATAAATGACAATTTCATTTATTAAGTGAAAACAGAGATCCGAACCACCCGAAACCTTCCAGACTGACACATCTACCAGTCTGGAAACAGTGACAAAGACATTTCCAGAACTTTGGATCTCCAGTGAACCACCATGACAGTGATTATCCATAAATGCAGAGAATCCCTAGAAGTGAGAATCCTCCTCATGTCACTCCAAGAGTGCACTGACTCATCCCAGAGGTCACAAAAGAGCCCAGAACAGAATCTAGAGAACAGCAGGTCTGGCTTACCTGGTAAGGTCAGTGATCCTCATTCAACAATAAGACAGGGACTGATATAAAAGAACACAAAGGTTCATCTCACTCACTCGCACCCAAAAAACTTTAGGATTCTTGAAACTTTTGGAAAAATATTCCATGGACTGAAAAAAATTCTTTGAAGGTGTGCATCCCGTTACATGTGGTGTGGAATTAAACTGTTTTTAAAGACATACTCCAATGAAAATCAAGTTTTTCATGTTATTAACATGTTCTCGTGGTATTTTTCTGATAACAGGATGTAACTTGAGAAAATTAAGCCCAAAATTGCATTTTTGAGTATTTCTGCTTTTAAATGGCTGTGACTCATTAGTGATGTGAAAAATGCTGTTTGAAAAGAATATTTTAGTGATGTATGAAATGGACTGGGCGCGTTTATAGCACTAGCATAAACAGAGATCTCTTAGCAATGGGGAAAGGGGCGGAGTTATCCTCCACAGCAACGGTTCCGCCCACACAGAAGTGTACTGCTAATAAGCTACTGCAAGTATGGAGAAACTATTTCATAGAGAACAGCACAGGTTTTGTGATTTGGGGTAAAAACGCCGTCGTCGTAATTTAATAACCACTGAGAACTTTTTAAAATAACTCAAAATATGATCAGAGTGGATCGTTAAAGACAAGATTATCACCACAAGTCAGACATGGTGGTGGTAGTGACATGATCTGGAGCTGCTGTGGTGCTTGAGAACCTGGACAACTGGACAACCAGAAGATCCTGAAGGAGGATGATAACATCAGCTTCTGACCTTAAGCTGATGTTATCAGGTCAGTGATCCAACGCACACCAGCAAGTCCTCCTCCAGATGGCTCCAAAGATCCAGATTTTGGAGAGGTCGAGTCAAAGTCAGGACTTAAATCTGATTAAGATTCTGTGGTCTGACCTTCAACAGGCTGCTGATGCTGCAGGAGTGGTCCAGAACCCCGTTAGAGTGGTTTGAAGATTCACAGTCTGTTATCCCAAATGCTCAACTACAGTTGCTGCACTAAGATCATTAAAACCTATTATTAGGTTTAGGGGACAATTATTTTTTCCGAAAGGGCCAGACTGACGTGGAAAGCTTTTCCCCTTAAAAATAAAATCCTTATTTAAAAAGTGCATTTTCTTTTATCTTATTTTCTCTGACATAAACATTTCTTTGTTGACCTGACATGTTTAAGTAGGCCAAAGAAGAAAAAAGCTAAAGAAATCTACAGGGGGCAAATACTTTTTCACTATGGGATGTTTTCCTTCATTTCTTGTCCAGACAAACTGAAACTAGCTCAGATGTCACTTCCTGCTTGGACTCAGGATGACACGGTGACTTTCACTCAGTAAATATACTGATTTAAGAATATCGAACGTTGTATTGATAAACTGTCACAGGAAGCTCGACCTGCACTTAGAGATGCGGAGCGGAAAAACTGTCTTCTGAAGGCGTTTCGCCCAAAATGCATCCGTCCGTATAAACGTTTAGACAGAATTTGATTTATTAAAGTTATTATTTGGGGAGAAATCCCGACTAGCAGGCACATAGCTGCGTTATCTAAACCTGAGCTTTGGGTGATTTTTTCAAACAAGAGCTTAAATCTATATTTATAAAAACTAAATATAATCCCTAGCTTGTGTCTGTAGGGGGCTTTAAATGAAATAAAGAAAGAAAATGAAAAAAAAAATGAACAACAGAAAACAATAAAAGATGAGAAGTAAATAAAAAAAAGGGGAAATTATAAACAGACTGGGTGAACGAACGAGGCAGAGAGAGAGAGAGACTCTCCGGGTTACTTCAATAAAGCTGTCTACATGTCAGGTGTTGTGTATGCTGTGTGACATTTCAAGTGACACACACACACACACACACACACACACACACACACACACACACACACACACACACAGACTCTGCCTCGGTGTTTCATGCGTTTTACAGCACAGACTGAAGCTCGTCTCGCCTCCGGTAATCCAAAGAGCCGCTGAGCCACATCCAACACAAATATTAAGGTGGGGGTGGGATGGGAAGGTGGGGGTGGGATGGGAGGGAGGGACAACAAGAGAGCGTGAGAGGCAGCGCCGCGCAGATAAGAAGTGAGACTATTGATCTCTCTGCGGAGGCTGAGAGCTTCCACTGAGCCACAGAAGTTGACAGAGGGAAAGACACACCCAACAACACATGCACATGCACACGCACACACACCACATGAGTCACGATGACTAAATGCCACCCACATGTCCGTTAGCCAGGTCGAGCAGGTCCCGCAGTCTGCAGCCTCGCCGGTGTCTCCGCTCATAACAGATGCTGTTCTCCAGCACCACGTAGTCGGCCCCCACCGCCCTCAAGATGTCAAACACTTCCTCTGGGGACCGGCGAGCGTACACCTGATACACCTGCACACACACACATAATAAACAGAGAATTAGAAACAGCTCAGATGGAGGAACTCTCTCTCCTGGAACTCGGTTATTGGGCACATTTAAGTCACAGACATCGACCAAAAAGTTGGTGCAGATTCCACTAAAATTTGTTACGTGAAGGATGAATGTAAAAAAAAAAAGTTTTATTACAAACAATTCATTTTTTTCTGTCCAGCAAACAGCAGACTGAGTAACCTGCTGGATGAACTGGGCTTTAACCCTAAACCACTAATGTTAAAATTTGTTGTTAATAATTTGAACATGTCGTCACCTTTCTGCACCATCACTAACGTCGGCCATATTTTATCTGATATAATTTTATGTAAAATTAGACACAATGAAAATCTAAGAACAAGAACTGTGGAGTGAAAATTACCCGACGTTAGTGTAAAATGGACGATCCAATCAAATCTTCACAGTAAATGTAACTGTTCGAAATAACAGATAACTTTTCATATGAAGATGTGCTTTTGAAAATACCATCAAAACATCAGGATCATTTTATTTTATCTAAGTTCATTTAGATTTTACAGTTGTAGTTGGCAACAGAAGCTTAACAGTCTAATTTACAAAGGAAATGCAAAAGAACAGAACAGGAGACTGATGGGATATAGTTCATCAGATTATTCTGATCAGTTATTGATCAGTTACTGATCAGTATGCTTCATGTTGGTTCCAAACAGCTGGATCACAGCAGCTGGAGATGCTTTCAGATACAATGAAGCATCTCCCAACCCTGTAACTGTCGACCTGATTTAAAGTGTGAAGTCTTTCACTCTGAGTCAGTAACCGGTTTCACTGCAGCATCACCTCATTCAGACCAGCAGCTGCTTTTATCAGGCTGAGTGATGGAGGCTACTCTCAGGCACAGCAGAGACGGTATCATAAACCACAGACTAGAAAGTTCTAAAGAAAGCAGGTTAAAGAAACACAAACAGAACAGAGGGCAAGTGGTTCTAGAGCAAACCTAATGACAGAGTTTCATTAGAGGGCTGCAAGGTGAACGGTGTGGAACAAGATAAGAAGTGCCTCCATCCTGAAACCGTCCAGCCCATCAGCACGTGATGGAGCTGGTAATCAGGTGAGACCCGGCAGAATCAGCATGAACAAGTGACACCAGGTGTGACAGCTGAGCTCTTATTAGTAAGATTCACATCATGTTTGATCTGCAGAGTAACATCAAAGTGTTCTTAGTAAACATGAACTGAAGACTAACTGTGGATCAGAACGTCTCGACTGGAACTGCATGAACTGTTTGTTTCTGTCAGTCGGTCCAAAGTTAAAATAACTTACTGAGTAAAATAAACTTTATAGAACGTATTCTCAAACTGACTTACTTTTACAGATATATAAAAAAAATCTTTTCAACAAAGTTCTTTGGACAAAGCAAATGTCAAATTGTGAAAAACAATGTTTCTGTTTCGTTAACTTAAATAATCCCCTATTTATTTATTAAACTTTTATTATTTGTGGTATTAGAAAGTACCCGAAAACAAAAAATAATAACAAAACAAAAAGGCTCACGAATCAGATGAAACAACATGTTACATCATATTGTCTTAATATTTATTGACATAATCCCAACAGTAAACAGTAACTGTTGCTGCCAAGTAATTTGGGAAGGGTCCTCAGTTAGCATGTTGAGGGTCAGGTTTCCTCACGGAGACGAAGACCCGTCCAAGACCTAAACAGCAGTTTGAGACTAACTGAAACCTGCTTTTTGAGTCCAGATTAAACAAAGTTGATTTTCTGAGGCAGGATTAAAACAACTTCAGAATTAAATTAGGTTTAACGTTAAAGATGTAATTTCATGCAAATTTCAGGACTTTGTGGTTATTTCTTAAGTATTAACTAGTAATATGAAACATTTTATATCTAAAAAAACATTAGGAAACACTGATAAACAGACCTTTCAGTATCCCCGCATCAAAATTCAATTGGTTCCGTCAGGCTTCAGGCAGCAACTCATTCATAATCATTATTAAAATTTCCTGGACTCAGATTGGCTAACAAACTAGCCTATGAGAGCAAGGCATAATGTTTCCTGCCCCGCTGCGCATGGCCACAGTGCACCTAGTCTCTAATAGTTTGATACGTCTTATGCTAACAGCTTTTAGCCAGCAGCATGCTAGGTGTGGTTTCAACTGCAGGAGCTGCCGAATACTAACGAACAAAGGAGTTGTGATGAAACAGATACAGGCCGTTCGAACTCGGGAGAACTCGGGCGTTATCTCCAACTGCGTAGTTTGAGAGATTAAAACTGAAAGAGAAGTTGAAATCAAGACTGTAGAGGCACATGTGGAGAAGCAATCTGTAGCACATCTCAACAGGTAGCACATTTCAACAGAACAGCGGTTTGAGCAACGGCCGTCTGAGACACGGCTAAGAAAAGTTATTTAGTACTGATTTGTTCCAGGACATTAAACAGCTAAAAAATGCAACAATATTTGAGTGAATTCTGATGGATAAACAGATCTGATGGTGAGATGGTTTCAGATTTGTTGTCTGAGGTGTAGCTGCTTAATTTAAGATTAAACAAGAGATAATTAAGAACAGGTAATAATGATCTTTTCTCCTTTATCAGTCACATGAACTAAGCGAATCGAATACCAAGATCTTTCTACTAAAAGTTATCGAAAACGCTCACCAAGTTTTTCTCCTCTTGCTCCGTTTCTCACACACACACCCCCACACACACGCACACACACACACACGTCTGTGACACGTCGTGGATCATTAATGAGCTCCATGCCAGGCTCTGGCCTCGCCAGTGGCTCAGCATGGCTCACTCCCCACTGGGATGCAAAACATAGGCTCAGCTGCCCAAGAGATGACCTACACATCACTTCCTGCTCATTGTGAGGAAGATACTCAGTGAATAAAGAAGCAGGCGAAATGAGCAGCAGTGAAGCTAATTTGTTAAATCATACTTTTATGAGCTCAGTAGTTAGTTAGCTTGGCTTTGGCATGTGGAGGTCAAAGGAGAAAAAAATACATAAAAATAATCATTGTGTCCTTGTTTAAAGAGGAACTTGAAATCGTTTTAGTGAAACCAACTAAATAAACGGTTTTTTGAATGACAGTGACAATTTGCTGCAGTTTGTAGAACGTGATGTCTCGTTCATTTCTCCTTTGCTGGAATGTTAAACTTTCCGGTTCCATTTTTCCTGCATTTTATTGATTCTTACTTAATGGATACGTTTTGTACTTGGTGCATCTCCTGATCCGATATTCATTCACCAACCCACCGCAGGACTTTACATCTGCAGGTTATTCCCTGGTCAATCACGCACTACATTAGCACAGAGCTCACAGTCATATGGATGAGTGAACCCACGGGCCTTCAGCTACAGAACACATTCCTCCAAGGGAAAAAAAAGCACCAGCAAGTTCTGGAAAAGTCTCTGCTCTGACTGCTGAGTTATAGATCCATCACAGTTCACTGCTTTTCAGTTTTGCTGCTTAAAGGGTAAGTTTTTCATGCAAAAGAGAAACTTTAAAAACTGAATAGAGAAAAATAAAAGGACTGCAGATCGACCGTAGTTCTCCAATCAGCAAGAAAATCCAACAATAAATCACCCAGTTTCATTAGACAATGTCTAAAAATGGACATGAACCTTCTGTGTATGTGTGTATGTGTGTGTGTGTGTGGGGGGGGGGGGGGGGGGG